>CAUYQG010110764.1:0-26248 GCA_963574415.1 Tarsius wallacei | reverse complement strand
CGGGTTCGAGACCTGCCTGGGCAACTTGGCGAGACCTCATCTCTACAATAAATCAAAAAATTAGCTGGGCGTGGTAGCGCGCGCCTGTAGTTCCAGCTACTTGGAAGGCTGAGGCGGAAGGATCGCTGGAGCCCAGCAGGTCGAGGCTGCGGTGGCCGGGAGAGGCCACTGCACTCCAGTCTGGGCGACAGAGTGAGACTCCAACTCAAAAAAAAAAAACAACAAAAAAAAGAACAAAAAAAAAAAAAAAAAGAAAAACACCACCCTCAGCTAGACAGGGACTTTTTACAACGAATTCACACTTCCTAATGTCCCCACTTCCTAATTAAAAAAAAAATTACTTCACTCACAACCTCACTTCTTTAATCATTGATCCAAGCTCAGAAAATTCTAGAACTAAAAGGGGACCCAAGAATTATCTAATACAAACCTCTCATGAAATTCAGCCAAAAAGTTAGAGTTGGATGTATGAGAAAAACACAGGCCTCTCTTCCTGATAAAAAGACTTCTGACACTCTGTTCATTACACATTATCTCAAGGAGTTTAGGATAAATTAAGAAGACCAGACATAGGTAGAATATTTCTTCTACCTAGCTAAGATGCATAAGCAAAAGAAAGAACAAACCATGAAATCTATGAATAAAAATGCAGTACTTTTTAATAATTTTTGTCATTTGAAATGAAGATTTTTGTTATGATAACATATTTGTATTTATATAGTTGGTTAAAATCAAATAGTGTAGAAGTTGTTTGCCATATCCTAGTGGAATGTGTCTTAGAGGCATGACATCAATTGGAAAAGAGCAAGGCAGAAGAAAATCTGGGGCTGAGGAAAGAGACCGGATTATGGGGAGAGGTAGAAGTCTATTAACCAGGGCCAAAGATGGCATACATTGACATATTACTAACCATCCAGAGAGCTGCAATTATCTGGGGAAAAAATAGTGCATCAGATGTGGAAATGGTAAGTAATAATAGAGGTGTCGAGTAATAACACCTAATCAGGTGAGGCGGTTACATCAGGTTTCTGGTTGAGTCCTGAATGGTAGAGTTGCCTTTCCTTCTAGATTGAGGGATAACTGGGAGTGATGGAGTAGCATTGAGTTAGGGTCTTAATTTTATTAGTACAGTGGAAGACTAGTGTACTAGAAGTTAGTCATGCTGAAGATCAGAAAAAGAGGGCGACGGTCCAACATTTCAGTGTGGGACAGCACAGGACAGTGTGTAGAAACAGACCAAGTCACTCTAAGCACACAGAATCCAAAAAACTTGCTCCATCATTTCAGATTCTGGACCTGTTTGTGCTAGAAAAATTGTCTCTAGCTACCCTACAATTAGAGAGACACCTCCTGTCAGCACTCTACTCTGGCTACGACTCTGTTATTTAACCTATTTACTGAGGTTCTGCCCTGTGTGGAGCACAGTACTGGTTTCTAACACTAGTTAAATGCAGGATGCATTTTCTGCCATCATGGGACTGGAATTTTCTTAGGAACTAGTTGAAGCTGAAACTACAGGTAAATATCTCGTCTTCTGCTCACAGGTGTTGCTCTAAAGTCATGTGTTAACTGTGTCAGCTTAAATCACTTTGATAATTGGCAATTTGTAGACGAAGCTTTAAAGTCAGGGCACCATGGGATAGAGCATTTTACTTGAAGCATGTTGAGAAACAGGCTCCTGAAGTCTTACTTTTCTCTGATCTATGATTGTCTTACTTCAAATGATATCAACTCATTCCCAATAAACATGCCACAGAGGTTTCTGGAGGGAATCAACGAATAAGTTAATGTCTATAATACTTATCATGGACTATACTCCATTCTTTTTGGCATGTGATGATGTCAAGTTGAATAGACAGCCAATTTCATTTCTCATCCACTTTTATTAAAAAAATGTATCTTTCCATTGAAAAGAAAAAAAGAGGTTGGGCAACTGCAGACTTGGGAGTTAATCAAGACTTTTTGAATCTGATGAAGCAGCTATTGGTAAATACCAGTCCATCTTATTGACTATGTAACAGACTGAACTGTTCAAGATGACTGACAGCTCCATTTGCCAGGCAGCCATGCTGAATGGCAGTTTCACTTGCACTATGTCCATTTTGAGTGGCGTCTCAACACCAAAAACATCTAATTTGATTGACAGCTTCACATACAAAGAAGTAAAGCCAGGATATCTCTGAGAAGCTGAGGAAAGAGTGTGTGAGAGATATGCTTTCCAGGTTTGGGGCCCTCCTCAACCTCATTTTCAGCCATACTGTGAACATTTCACCATCACTACTAAAAGAATATCAAATACATGCATATGAAGATTAGCACTTGATTTCTCACAGCTGTGCTGCAAATCAACTTAGATTTGTTTCCTGTCATAAAAAATGTTTGCATCCCACTAAATGATATAAAACACAATAATATTCTAAGTTATTATTAAAATTTCAGTATACTTACTAAATGGCTTTATTGTTCTATTAAACACCAAAGGGGACTGATGAGACTCACCTAATTCTATACTTTGTGCGTGGGACATACTTTTCATACCATTTAATCAAATATCTTTGACTTTACATTTGAATCCACTAAAATACACAAGAAGAGCCAAGAACAGGTAATGGCTGCCTAAGATGTTAATCTAAGCCTAAAATGTTCATTAAACTATACAAAAAACTAAAATTATATATTTAGCAACTACTATAGGAATGCCATGGTGCGAGGAACTGGGATTTAGATAACATCATGACTAAAAAAAGATTGTTCAAACCACACAGCAATAGTGCATCCATAGCTGAATAGCTGTGCTAAGTTCCAGGTGCTATTTATTAAAGAACTGTTGGAGTTAAAGTACAATCAGATCGTGGCAACAAGGACAGGGATGAGACAGCAAATCATATTATGTAGTTTGATACAATGGGCTTAGGACATTTTACCTAAAATTTATAGGTTTAAAAGAAACAAAAGGTTTGTTTCTCACATGAACAAAGAACTATCATAGGGACAGAAATAGGCACTATTTTTTGAAAATAAAGTGAAAATGACAAGAAAGAACCAAGAACCTATGCTTAGAAATTAGAGAAAGCAAAATATAGGGAAGGTTTTTCTAACAATCAGAGCAAGTAAAAATGTAATGGTTTACCTCTTAAACACCATTGTGATTAAACTGAAAAGAAAGTTGCTGTTATTATTATCAATTATAACAATAACTATCACAAACCTAGGGACCTATTAGGTTTTTTAAAAAGTGTATCCTCTAATTTTCTCCATCAACTAGTAATACAGAGTCACACTCACTGCCCCAATACACATAGATGAAATTAAATAAATTGCCTAAGTTATTATTCAATAATTTGCCTAAGCACTTTCTCAGCAGTTTCTTATATAGCTAAATTTTGATTGAAATAATTTTCAGAGTTTGCTGGATGCTTGAATTAAATGACCTCTTATTTTCTTCCAAGAATATGCCAATTAAATTCTATAAAATTGTTCAGATATATAAGAGGAACCATTAAAGAGACTGCAGTCTACTTAATGTTATTTAGTATTGGAGATAAGGAGATAGAGTTCAGGTTACTTTTGCTGTCTTTAATGCAACTAATACCATACCTCTGTCTGACAACTTTTAAGTAAGGACATCAGACTCTATGGCATTATGGACTCTTCCAATAATAAGAACATGCAGAGTCTATACCTGTCCAGTTCTCTCTCTCTATAGATAGATAGATAGATAGATAGATAGATAGATAGATAGATAGACAGATAGATATAGATGTAGATATAATATGGATAAAAATATAGAGAGATGCATAGAGATATAGAGGTATAGAGATATAGAGATATAGGAATGCCAAAAAAAGTATATACATTTTAAGTACGATGTTCACTCAAAAAGATGGCATTGATCATATGAATGTTAGCTCACCATATGATAGGCAGGACTGACAAAGAAAATGGTTGAGTGAACGTTATGCTACACATTGCTACCATAATTCAACTTCAAAAAATAATATATAGATAACATCTCTTAAAATGTGTATACATTTGGTTTTGGCACCCTGTATATATACTGTTTTTTTTCTTTTTTTGAGTCAGAATCACTCCATTGCCCAGGCTGGGGTGCAGTGGCGCAATTATGGTTTACTGCAGTCTCAACCTCTTGGACTCAAGTGATCCTCCTGTTTCAGTCTCCTGAGTAGCTGGGACTATAAGCATGTGCTACCACGCCCAATTTTTTTTTTTTTGGTAGAAACAAGGTGTCACTATGTTGTCCAGGTTGGTCTCCAACTCTTGGGCTCAAACAATCTTCCGACTTTGGCCTCTCAAAATGGTGGAATTACAGGCATGAGCCACCGTGCCTGGTCCAGCACTCTAAAATTTTTAAAGCATTTTCTCAACAGTTTCTTATTGACCAGAAAAATACCCTGCAGAAGGAGGCTGACTGGTATTAACATTTCTGTGCTATAGACAACGAAATAGTAGCCACATAAGTCAAGGACTTTTTTAAAAAAGTTACTGAGGAAGTGAGTTGGAGAGCCCACAGTGGAACATGTGCGGTACAAGTGAGGTTTTACTATATAAATAGACTCCATGCACATGAAGTTTGGGCTTCTAGGAGGTTTTACTATATAAATAGACTCCATGCACATGAAGTTTGGGCTTCTAGGTGGCTCTCACTCCCCCTGGTAGTGGACCAGGTACCCTTTGTGTTGTCACGTGCCCCTCACCCTCCTTTCTCCCTCCCTCCCCTAGCAATGCCCAGTGACTGCCAATCCCTCCCTTGTGCTAATGTGACTATTGTTCAGGGCCCACATACCAGTGAGAACATGTGGTACTCAGTTCTTTGTTGCTGCAATAGATCACTTGGATTGATGGTCTCCAACCCCATCCAATTTGCTGCAAAGTCCATGATTTTGTTATTCGTTATGGCTGCATAATACTCTTAACATGTATATATACCACATTTTCTTTATCCAGTCCACTTTTGATGGGCAGCAGGGTTGGCTCCATGTTTTTGCTATTGTGAATAACAAACAGAAGGAAACAAAAACCTATGCTTAGAAATCAGAGAAAGCAAAATTCAGCTGAATATAGAGAAGGGTTTTCTAACAAGTTATGTGTGTGCAAGTGTCTTTTTGGTAGAGTGATTTTTGTTCCACCAGGTATATTCCCAAGAAAGGGATTGCTGGATTGTATGGAAGATCAATTTTTAGTTCTTTTAGGAATTGCCATACTGCTTAACACAGAGGTTGAACTAGCTTATATTCTCACCAACAGTTTAGAAGCATTCCCTTTTCTCCACACCCATGCCAACATCTGTTGTTTTTTGACTTATTAATGATAGCCATCCTTATCAGAGTTAGGTAGTATCTCATTGTAGCTTTGGTTTTCATTTCTCTGATGCTTAGTGAGGCTGAACATTTTTTCATGTGTCTGTAGGCTGCTTCTATGTCATCTTTAGTGAAGGGTTTGTTCATGTTTTTGTCCACTTTTTAATAGGGTTGAGAGCTGCATGTACACATCAAGGAAATAGAAAGATCACAAGTAAACACCTTAATGTCACACCCAAGGGAGCTGGAAAAGCAAAACCATCTAAAATCAAATTTCAGTAGAAAAATCCGGATCACTAAGATAAAGTCACAGTTGCAGGATATAAAAGGCAAAAATAACAAAGGAAGGATCGACAAGACAAATTGCTGGTTCCTTGAAAAAATAAATAAGATTGACAGACCCCTGGCCAGACTGACTAAAAAAAAAAGTCCAAATAAACAGAATTAGAAAAGATTGGGCACATTCAGGGTGGTATGGTTGTAGAGGCCAAATAAGCACAATCAGAAATTTAAAAGGTAAGGTCCCACCTACCCTGAAGAAATTCAAAAGATTATCAGAGATTACTATGAACATCTGTATGCAAAAACGTTAGAAAATCTAAAATTAAAAAAAAGAAAGAAATGGAGGATTTCCTGGCAGCACACATCCTCCCAAGGTTAAAATGAGAAGAATTTGAAACTCTAAACAGACCAATAAAAATCCAGGAAATTGACTTAGTCATAAGAAACCTCCCACCAAAAAAAGCCCTAGACCAGATGGCTTCCTAGCTAAATTCTACAAGGCATACAAGGAGGTGCTGATACTAATCCTATTGAAAGTATTCCAGGCAATCAAGAATGATGAACTTCTCCCCAACTCATTTTATGAAGCTAACATCATACTGATACCCAAAACCTGGCAAAAACCCAACAAGGAAGAGAATTACAGGCCAAATCTCCTTGATGAACATACATGCAAAAATTTTCAACAAGATTCAAGCCAACAGGATCCAACAGCACACCTAAAATATCATCCACCATGACCATGTGGGTTCCATTCATGGGCTGAGGGCTGGTTCAATATCCAAAAGACCATAAATGTAATTCAGCACGTTAACAGATGTAAAACCAAGAACCACATGATTATCTCATTAGATGCAGCAAAAGTATTCAACAAAATTCAGCATCCTTTCTTGATAAAATCCACTGAGCACCTAGGCATAGAAGGAACATTCCTCAAAACAGTAAAAGCCGTCATTTTTCTCAATGGGCAGAAGCCGGAAGTATTTTCTTTTCAAATGGTTTTCAAAATGCTTTCCCAATGGTGTTTATTTTTCTATCATATCTTTATTCTCAAAGATACCAGCTGCAGATTGGATGTTAACAAGAGTGTCCCTTTCTGGTACTCATAACTGATGATAGTTTCTTACTTAATGTAAGATAAAATATGTAATTTTAATCTCTATTTTATGGAATCCTATAAAATGGCCACAAATTATTTTTCCAGGATTATTTTACAATAACTTCTATATGAGTTTACCAGGGCTGCCACAACATAATACCACAACAAAATACTACAAATTGAGCGCCTTAGGCAACAGAAATTTATTTTCTCATAGTACAAGAGGTGAAAGTCTAAGATCAGGGTGCCAGCAGGTTTGGTCTCTCCGGAGGTTTCTCTCCTGGGCTTGCAGTTGGCTGCCTCCTTACTGAGTCTTCACATGGACTTTGCTCTGTGCACATGCATAGCTGGTGTCTCTTTGTGTGTTTAAATTTCCTCCTTATATTAGGACTCCAATCATAATAGGACACCAGTCAGAATTTTTGCATGTATGTTCATCATGGAGATTGACCTGTAATCAGTTTTGGCTAAGGACCTTATTTTAGCGTGATCACCTCTTTAAAGGTCCTATATCCAGATAGAGTCACATGCTGAGGTGCTAAGGGACTAGGACTTCAGTTTATAAATTGGGCAAGTTTTGGGGGGCAGGGGCGGTGGGAGAAACAATATTTAGCTCATGATAGCCTCCAATTAATATACCACCTTAAACCAGAAATGTAGAATTCCCATTCCAAAATCAAACCTATATTTTCCAACTTTTTATCTTTGAACTGAATATCTTTGAGATGAGGGATAGGGTTATATTGTCTAGTCAACTCATTAATAGCATTGAAAACCAATGCCTATAGAAATTAACTAACATCATCAAGGATGCAGAGTTGGGGACTCAGTGTCATTTACAGAATAAGACAAAACCTTAGAAATAGTGCAGTGGCTTTGTACCTATGGTAGTTTTTCTCTCAGTCATTCCTTTTGGCTGAAGCAAGGTTCTCAGTCATTTTTTTAATGGAATGTTACCTATTCAAAAAAAAAAAAGATTTTTACATGGTACTTCTTTTTTATAATGCTTAATTTTTCTTTATTTAGTGCAGCATTGTATAGCAAATAAGGGCATACCATGACAAGTCAAGAGATGGGAGGAAAAAGGAAAAACCTTTGTAATTGAATACCTTCAAGGACATTTCCTCTTGCTTTTGGAATAAGGAGCTCCACACTTTCATCTTGCACGGGGTCCTACAAATTATGTAACAGTCCTAGGGGAAGGTGTGCAGGCATGGCACTAGGGCCCTAGGGGGGTGTTGCTGGAACTTTTACATGGTACTTTTCAGATGGTGACCTTCATCATTTCCCTAGCCAGATAATAATCTTCTTTCATCAGAAACTTTAAGGCTTCACATTACAGAATTTCCCGTGTTAGGATTTCCTATGTACATTTTTCCAACTCCACCATCTGATGTGGTAAATTTCTTAAGCAGTGAATGCATGAAAGAATAAATCGTTTGTTTCCTATGGTAGCACATCCATGTCTTGATTTGCATAGAAGCATACCAGAGACTCAATAAACGTGTGTTGCATAATTCCTTTTAAAACATCAGACCTCTTATTATAAAACAGCCCCTAGTTAGAAAGAAAGAAAGAAAGAGAGAGAGAAAGAAGGAAAGAAAGAAAGAAAGGAAGGAAGGAAGGAAGGAAGGAAGGAAGGAAGGAAGGAAGGAAAGAAAAATGCAGTACTCGGGAAAAACAAAACCCCTTATGAGACATTTCATACGCTCCTCAATTCAGAGGCTCTCAGAGCTTCTTTCCATCGAGTAATCATCATTTTGAATTTTAATTAATAGGTTACAGGAGTCTTTGAGAAGCTTTATGACAGAAATTTGGTCATATTTATTCTTGTGTCCCTAATATTTATGTTGGCATGTCATAGATACTCTACAAATGCTGAGTGAGTAGATGTGTGAAGGAACACGCCCGCTAACCACCGGAATCCAGCATTCAGGTGTGCGTGTTGAAGTCAAAACGGGTGTGCATTTCAAGACATCAAGTAGGTATGTATCGCCATCTAGTGGCTAATACACAGCAATGCTATCAGAAACGAGCAGTCCTAGGACCTTGCAGTGTATATGTACTATGCTGCATAAGCCCTTGTAAATGTCAACCTACAAAACGTAGAATATAATATAATTATTATTGCTCGACACTCACTATGGAAAAATACAAGTCATAGATGTTTTATATTTGTTTAAAATATTTATTTGACGAAAAACTTTAGTGAAAAATTCTCTGGACTTCGTGAACACTCCAGTTTGCTCTAATACAGAATTATGTCCATCCTTTCAAATATTGTCTCTCAATTTAATCTCATTTCTACTCCCTTTCTTTCCTGTCATTTACTGTACACAATTCTCTACTAGTGAACACTTGTCATTGTAGGTAGATTTTTAAAGTCATAGTCTCTCTCTTTATCTTTAACGTTTATAAATTTCAAAAACAGTGTATGACACCGATGACTTTTTTGGTTGAATGATTTGAAACTAGAATTTCAACTTCAGAGATACACACAGTGTAGTGTATACAGTAGAGTCTTAGAAGCACATTTGCCAATAGCTTTATGGTTCAAATGATTCTGCAAGTTACGTCCTGTCTCTAGTTTTTTATTTAGTTTTTATGTTAAAAAGTTAAAAATTATACTATTAAGATTAACTTGTTTAATTTTATTCTGCTTAAATAGTATACTTAACTTATGCAGAAGTTTCATATAGGGCCTCAGATTCTAAAGAGCTTTTAATATTTCAAGGAAGCTCATGTTTTTATTTTTAAAAATATGATGGAAATACTTCCAGTTCCAATCATGATAAAGTTTTAGCTAACGAAGGTACCCCAGCACTATTTCAGAAAATATCAAACAGTAATAATATAAGAAACAACTATTTCAGGGATTAGACAATTGGTATTATAGAACTATGATTTTTGAGAGATAAAAACATATGAAGTAAGTTTACACATACACTGCCTTTCTGTCTAGGGGCTCCTTCCAGACTGCTATGGAAATAGAAGATATTCAAAATAAAATTCAGGAAGTAAAAGACTGAAAAAAAGGGGGGAGGGCAGAGCACTAGTGAGTTTTGGGAAAACTTCAAGCACATAAAATGAAAATCCCAAAGGAGAGGGAAGCAAAAAAAAAAAAAAAAAATTTAAATAATGGTAAAAAATTATCAAATTTGAAGACAATTCACAGATTGGGAAGGCTCAATGAATCCCCAATACAGGAAACATGAAGAAAACTACACAAGGTCACATCATAATAAAATCGCTCAGTGCTAGTAATAAAGAAAAAACTCTTGAATGCAACATGAGAAAAAAGGAACTCACATTATGTATAAGGTGATAACTAAAGCAGATTGCTCATAGAAAACAAAGCAAACAAGAAAGCAATAAAACAACATCTATAAGGTACCAAAGGGAAAAGGCTGACAACCTCGAATTATATATCCTGGGAAAGTATCTTGCATAAATGACAATAAGATAGACTTCAGAAATACCAAAGCAGAAAGAAATGATCACCTAGCAGACCTATACTATAATACATATTGAAAGACATTCTTCAGGCAGAAGAAAATTGACACCATATATGAATCTGAATCTACACAAAGAAATGAAGATTACTGGAAATAATAGCAATACTATTTTAGGCAAATGTAGAAACAAAATAGGTAAATATAGAAAACCTTAAAATTATTATTTAAAGAATGAAAATAAAGATTTTATTTAAATGTATTTAAAAATTAGTGAATGTTTAAAAAATAGTAACAGTGGATTGTGGAACAAATCTTTAAATATTTAAAGAATTAAAATAAATGACATCAATAGCACAAAAGCTGAGAGTAGAAAAGTGGAAGCATATTGTTGCAAGGTGCTTATATTATACCTGAATTGGTGTAATATTACTTAAATGCAGATTGTGAGAAGCTAAAGATGTGTACTATAAACCTTAAAGCATCCACTGGAATAACAAAATGAAAAGTTGTGGCTCATAATTTATGTTAAAAGAAAAACTTAAGACAAATTAAATTGAACAGAGTTTAACTGAGCAAAGAACAACTCATAGATTGGGCAGCCTTCTGAGTCAGACTTTAGTGTAGGCGCTTAGTGAAAGAAAATTTATATATAGAGAAAGGAGACTATAAAAAAACAGAAGTGAGCTACAGAAACAGCTGGGTTGATTAAAACTCAGCACTTGCTTTATTTGAACCCAGCTTGAACAGTTGGCCACTTTTAATTGGCCAAAACTTGGTGACTGGCACAAGTATAGGTAATTTATTTGTCTATCCAGTTAAGTTACAGTTCACCATGTGAAAATTCACAAAGAAACCTCTATGTCAAATGCAAAATATGCAAGGAAACAGCTTTGTACTAAACTTAATTTAACAACTGACAAAAAAGCTAAAAGGGAATTTAAAAAATTATACAATTATTTCAAAAGAGAGCAGAAAAAAGAGGGGAAAAGAAGCAAAGAACAGTTGAAACAAAAAAAAAACCTGAAATATGAAAGGTTAAAACTAATAAGTTAAATGATAACATTAAATATAAAGGGTCTAGCCTTCCAGTTAAAAGGCAGAGATTGTTAGATTGGATAAAAGACCAAAACCCTCATGTATGCTGCCTAAAAGAAACTGAGCTTAAATGCAAAGAATATAACATAGAAGCAACAGGATGAAAGCAACACTAAGCTTACACCAATTAAAGAAAGGCTGAAGTGAGTATATTAATACTGGCCAAAATAGATTTCAGAACTAAAGTAATGTCAGTGAGAAATGAATTTATTTTATAATGATGAAGAGTCAATTCATTTAAAAAACATAACAATACTTTATACAGCAAAAAAGAGCTTTGAAAATGCATGAAGCAAAAACTAATATAACTTCAAGGAGAAATCACCAAATTTGCAAGTTGGAGATTTGCATACACATCTCTTAATAGTTATTAGAAGAAGTGGACAGGAAAAAAAAACAGTAAAAATAAATAAATAAATAAATAAATAAATAAATAAATAAAAGGTACTGACAACACTATCAAACAATTTGACCTAATTGATAATTTTTGACTATTCTACTCTACAAGAGAATAATACATATTTACCAAGTTATTCCATATTCTAAGATATAAAACATATCAATACATTTAAAATGATGTTTCATATGAAATATGTCCTCAGACTACAATGGTATTAATACAAATCAATAAAATTACATTTAAAATTCCCTAAATATTTAGAAACTAAATGGCACACTTCTAAACAACATATGGGTGAAAAGCAGAATGTCATTGGGAAATTAGAAAGCATTTTGAGCTTAATAAAAAACAAAGATACTATATACTCAATTATGTAGGAAGTCACTAAAGCAGACTTCAAAACAAAATGCTTATGTTGGAAAACAAAAACATTCCCAAATTAATTACCTCAGCTTCCACCTTAAGAAACTAGAAAAAGAAGACAAAATTAGATTCAAATAGCAGGATGAGAGAAATAAAGATACGAGTGGAAATCGATAAAAATAGAAAACAAATATAAAAGAGATAATCAGCACAACTAAAAACTATGTGGGTTTTTTTGGTTGTTTTGTTTTTTGGTTGGTTTTTTTTTAGAAGAACAATAAAAGGGATAAGGCTTTATCTAGAGTGGTCAGTAAAGAAAAAAATAAAGGGAGAGAAGACATAAATTACTGGTAACAGGAATGAAAAAAATCACATCTCTACAGATACTTCAGATGATATGAAGGCAATATGAGAATACAGTTTGAGTATTCCTTATCCAAGACGCTTGAAAATAGAAATCAGATTTCAGATTTTTTGGATTTCTTAGCATTTGTATATACATAATGAGGTATCTTGAAGATGGGACCCAAGTGTAAACATGAAATTCACTTATGTTTTTTCCACACTTTATACAGATACCTGAAAGCAAATTTTATTCTATACTTTCAATAATTATGTGCATAAAACAAACCTTGTGTACATTAAATCATTAGAAAATAAAAGTTTCACTATCTCAGCAAGCCACATGGACAATCTGTGGTTGTTTGGTTTTGCTATCGCTCACATATAAGTACTTAAAAGTAAAAATAATGTAATATGTCATAAATACAAGTCCTGACAATTGAATTTGTGAACTCATCCTAGGAAAAGTGCTACATACCTCATTGCTAAATATCATTATGGTCACCTTCAAAGTACTCCCCTTCGGAAGCTGTGCACTGACTCTAGCACCTAGTTTACCCTTCAAAGCAATTTTGGAACTCTTTTTCTGGAATAGCCATCAGAGCTGTCTGGGCATTCAGTGTAACTTGTGGCATTGTGTTGGCACTCAAAAAATGTTGATTTGCCAGCATTTTGGATTTTGGATTTTTGCATTAGAAAGACAACATGTATTATGAATAGAGTTATGCTAATACAAAAAAAAAGATGAAATCAAGACAAATTGCTCAAAAGAAGAAAACTACAAAAGTTCAATTAAGCATAAATTTAAAAATCTGAATAATCCCATTTAAATTTAAAATATTGAATTTGTATTTTAAAAACCTTTATGAAAGAAAGATTGACTGAAGAACCAGAACCAAATAACTTTACTGGCAAGTGGTACAAATGTTTAAGGAAGAAATAAGGTAATAATTTTACACAAACTCTTATAAATAATGGAAAAAGAGGGACTATTTTTAAACTCATTATTTAAGGCATTGTTATCTCAAAGAAAAAGACCTTATAAAAAATAAAACTACAGACCAATATCTCTTATTAACAGAGATGCAAATATTCTTAAGAACATTTTAGCAAATCAAACCCAAATATATATATATAAATTAACCTACCATTATAATATTACAAAAATCATAAATGAACATAATTCGCCATCTTAACAAACCAAAAATTTTAGAAAGCATATAATTCTCTCAACAGACACAGCAAAATCTTTGTCAAAATTCAGCATCCATTTCTGATTTCAGAATGTCAGTAAATCAGAAATCTTCAACTTAATAAATGGCATATATTTTTAAAAAAACAAAAACCATTGTATCAAAGGTGAAAGTCTAAATGCCTTCTACCTAAGATCAGTAATAAGGCAGGCTTTCTGATCTTACCACTTAATTTTAAATATCGTTACTAAGTTTCCAGTTACTGCGATAAAAAGAAAAAGAAGAAAGTAAAGACATTCTGATTTTAAATACCAAAATCAAAGTAAACTTTTGAAAGTTCTGAACAACAAGATTATTTCTAAAGAAAATCTTGCGGAATTTAGACTAAAGTTACTAAGATTGATGTGAATTTAGTAGGTTTGTACATAAAGATACATAAAATACATAAAATGATTAATACATGATTATACAAATCAAACTTGAAATTTGTTTTAAATGCTATATACAATATCATCAAATATGAAATACTTAGAGGGATATCTGTCAACACATGTGTCTGATCTGTACTTGGAACATTATATAAACATTACTGAGAGAAGTTAAAAGAGACAATTTAATGAAAGGTTATGCCATTTTCATGGGTCAGAGACTCAATATTGTTAAAATATGAATTATCTCCAATTAATCTATAGGTTAAACATAATCCTAGTCATAATCAGAGAGTGTGAATTTGTAGAAATTGATAATTTGATTGTAAAATTTATATGGATATGCAAAGAACCTACAACAGACAAAGCGATTTTGAAGGAAAAAGAAGGAGGAACAAGACTACTAAATGTTAGGGCTTATAAAGATACAATTGTAAGATATAGGATTGACCTAAAGGCAGACAGCTAGGTCAAAGTACCAGAATAGAGAGTTCAGAAATGAATTCATATATAAATCATCAACTGATTTTGACATAGTTGTAATCACACAGTTGAGGAGCACTGGTCTTTTCAAATTATACAGCTGGAATTTGGATATATACGAGGTTCAACAACTAAGTTCAGAAACTCATCCTAGAAAAAGTACTACATACCTCATTGCTGAATATCACTACAGTCACCTTCAAAGTACTCCCCTTGGGAAGCTGTGTGCCAACACCAGAGGCTATTCCACCTGACAAAGTAATTTTGGAACTCTTTCACTAGAATGATCATCAGAGCCATTGCTATATTACCCTTAATGCTCTGAATGCCATCAAATGTCTTCCTTCCAATATTTCCTTTATCTTCAGGTAAAGAAAAAATCATTGGGGGCCAGATCAGATGAGTGAGAAGGGTGTTCCAGTAGTTACCTGTTCAGTGCTGCCAACATAAATGGGTGATTGTGAGTTCGTGAACTTAATTGTCAGTCCTCAATGATTAATTGTCAACCCTCAACTAATAACTAATAACAACAGTTCTGATGGCTATTCCAGAAAAAGAGTTCCAAAATTGCTTTGATGAGTAGACTAGTGATATTCATGTGACCATAGTGATATACAGCAATGAGTTATGTAACACTTTTTCTAGGATGGTTTGTGAACCTAATTGTCGGACCTCATATATGCCCCCCAAAAACTTTCTTCCATATCTCTTAACATATGTTAACATTAACTCAAAATGTATCATTGACATAAAGGTAAAACTTTAAAGTATTAAATTTCTAGAAGAAAACATTGGGTCAATTTTATTCCCAAGTATTTTATATTTTGTGGCCTTTGGCTCTTGGGTTAGGCAGCAACATCTAAATGCAACCCCAAAGAACAAGCCACAAAATAAAAATGAAATAAATATTTTTAAAGGATAAATTGGGTGTCACCAGAATTAAAATAAAAACCTAGCAAAAACCATGAATACATATTTGTAAATAACATACTTGATAAAAGACCTTTATCTAGAATATAAGGACTACTAAAATTCAATGGTTAGAAAACAAACTACTTAGTAATAAAATGGGCAAATTGTCTAAAACAAAAAATCAAAAACCAACTTTAACCAAAGAAGGTAAACAGATAAGTGTTTTTAGGGAAATGAAAATTAAATCCAAAATGTACTTTTATCTGTTAGATTGTCTAAACTTAAAAGGACTGACCATACTAAGTTTTGGAGAAGAGGTCATAGAAACTGGAACTTATAAAGACTGTTTTCATAATGTAAAATAGTACAGCCATTTTAGAAAACAGTTTGGCAGTTATGTAAAATTTAAACACAAAACTTTCATATGATCCAACCACTCCACTCTTAGAAATGAAAGCATACACATATATTTATATGCATATTATAAATAAAGTAGTTATGAACATTCATAAACATTAATAGCTTCTTTACTTATAATAGAAATAACAGGCAAAACCTGGAAAGAGCTCAAATATCTACTAATGAGTGATGAATAAATTTTGCCATATCCATGTAATATTATCTAGAAAAAAATAGAAATAAAATTTGATTCATGCTAAAATATGGATTACTGTCAAAATGAATTTACTGAGTGAAAAATATCTGGCACACAAAGCATATACTATATGATTCAACTCACAAAAATTTCACTTAAATTCCAGACACTCAAGAGGCTGAGGAAGGAAGATCACTTGATGCCAAGAGTTTGTGACCCAGTTTCTAAAATAAAATCTAAATTTTAATTTTAATTTTAAAAAATCTGAAAAATTCAACTAATCTAAAAACAAAAACGAACCAGTGGTTGCCTAAGGGTGACAGAAGTTCCTTAGGTGGTGATATATAAACCAGTAATCACAAAAATCATTAAAAAATGATAAATTTAAATGTTATGATTTTCATCCAAAGATAACATAAATATAATATGTACACAATAAATAAACAGACAAGATAAATCTTAATGAATATATTGTCATATATAGAGAGAGATGGGGACTTGTCTTTAGAATAGATAAAAGATTTTTATAAATCAGTAATAAAAAACTAAACATTTAAATTTGAGATTGGCAAGTTTCACTTCATCCACAAAGATAAATAGCCAAATACCACAGAAAAAGGTATCCAACATCAGTAGTCACTGAAGTGGATTAAATGATAGTCCTGCAAAGATATGCTCATGTGTTAATCCTTGGAATCTGTTAATGTTGCCCTATTAATAATATTCACATGTGTAATTGTGATAAGAAGCCTTGAGATAAGAAGATCATCCTAGATTATCTGGGTCAGCTTTAAATACAATGACAAGTTTCCTCATAAGTGATACAAATAGGGAAAGATAGGGAGTTGAGGACAATGTGAAGACATGAGGCAGAGACTGGGGTAATTAGATTACAAATCAAGAGATGCCAAGAGCTACCAGAAGTTAGAGCCTTAAGAGGGAGGGTGACCCTGCCAAAACCTTGGTTTCAGACTTCTGGCCTCCAGAACAGTGAGAGATTTAATTTCTCTTGTTTTAAGTAAACAAGCTTACAGTAATATGTTACAGCAACCACAGAAAACTAATATAGTCCTCAAGAAAATGCAAATCAAAACCACAATATATCAGTACCATCTTCCAAAATGGTAAACACGGAAAAGAATGACAACACTCAATATTGGCAAGAATTGCTAAGCAAACATATCTCACACATTGCTGACGTAAGTGAAAAAATAGTACTACTCTTTTTTAAATGTTTTGCGACTTCTTATAAACATTTTCTTAATGATGGAATTGTTCTATATCTTGACAAATGTGTGAATTACCCAAGTGTTCGCATTTGTCAAAATTGTCAGCTCTCATCAAACCATACACTTAAGAGCTGGCATTCTACTGTATTAAATTATACCTTTATAAAAACAAAACAAAACAAAATTTCAATAAAAACTATGCTAGCAAAAATAATTGATGTGATATAAATCTAAACTGAGATGGCCTTTGTGAAAATATTGTCAGAAAGAGTCATGAGGAAACTTTTTGGAGTGATAAAGATATTTTTTATATTGATTTGTTGTGGTTACAAGGGTGCACATGTTTGCCAAAACTCATAAAACTGTACTCAGACCATCTCAGCATTTTACTGCAGGTAATTCTCAATGAAATAAACATAAAATGACATTTAAAATCAATTGTGATTCCAGTTATATGGGTAAATAATAAGTATAGCAAGATTTTTCTATCTGCAAGACAGTGGTGCTACATAAATGAGGATTGAGGAGGAGGATAACTTCTTAGAAATGCTGAAGTCTGAAACTGAAACATTTTGCAGTCCAAAAAAAAAAAAAAGTCAGGAAACAGAAGGCCTTTAGGCAGTAAGAGCTACCACATTAACAGAAGAAAAGTGGCAATTGAAAAATTACCCTAGGAGATGGTAATTGAAACACTGTGCTTAGAAAGAAGCTATGATGGCCAATCATGGGAGATAAATATAAAAGCAGATACAGAGTAATTGATAAAGACCTTTGGATTTCAAGCTATAGACCTTGTACCCATTCATGAACATTATACATCTACCCAGTATCTCTACTCAAATTCTGTTTAGTAAAACCCTTAGTCACTAATGCCATAGACAAATGAGGGAGAAAATAGATTTTTTTGGTCATAAACATAAGGGAAAGAAGTGTGAGCCCCCTAGGTTGACAGTTCTGTGAAAGAAAGGGAGGCCCTTGCTTGAATTTAGGTATGACACAAATCTGGTGAAAAACATAGAAGCCCAATTGAATTTATTAAATAAGAATTACTGTAAATATATACTTTTTATTTTGTCAAAATACATTTTTTAACAAAAAGCACAGCAAATACATCTCAGGTCATCTTTTCCTTTCATAATAATAATCAGTATTTTGATTTATTGAACATTAAATATACTCCAGACTTCATGCTAGAAAAAATGCTGACAACAGTCAATGTTTTGTTCCCAAGATTAAACTTTCCCTCATAATCTCACATTAACATTGGAAAATCTTATATAAGGTCACTGCTAACTTTTACGCTGCCATCTCTATTAAGTATCTGTGTCTTCTAAAAGGTCTCAATAGAGAAGAAAGGACATGTTCTTATCCAATCCTTCCTGACATATACTATCTAACCTTCTGCACTAAATTAAATTTCCCCTACTTCTAAGAAGGCTGAGTCTTTGTCTCAATTTATAATATCTTTATTTCTTTTCAGTATGACTGCTGTTTTCTTCACCCCAACAATGAACAATCCATGATACAAAGTTAAGGCCTCCACAAAGAACAGAAAGGTGAAAGAACATATGAAATAAAGTTTGTCTTAAGGATTACTCTTAAGATTTTCGTTTGTATACCTAGAGAAGGCTAAGAATAAATTACTATCTCTACCTTCTTCCAATCATCTGCTTCAATATCATGTTTTCATTTTTTAGTATTTTGGTTCAAATTTTTTTTTCCTTCCTCTAATTTGTTGTCTCGTATTTCTATAAAGCAATGTTTATTTAAATTTTTATATGTTGACCAATTTATTACTCCCAATTTTTCCTGCATTTCAATCTTTCCTTTGGTGTTCTATTTTCTTCATTCTGAAATGTGTCTGTTTAAAGTATTTTTAGCAAGTGTCTGTTGGTGGAAACCTCTCATTGTCTAAAAATATTGACTTAGTCTTTCGTCTTTAATATTACTCTTCTGAACATAAAATTCTTATTTTTAAACTAATGTTATCTTCTCAAAAATGAAAACATGTATGTGCACACATACATACATTAATATGGTTTACATTTGGTTATTCCTCAGAGCTCATATGATCAATATATATTGTATTTTTAAAAATATAGAATTATTGGGAATTTACTTATCATACTTGAATATATGCATTCAAAGTCCTGAAAGAAAATACTTGCCAACTAAAATCCAATACTTAACATACACATCCTTCAGTCATTAGTGAGAACATATTTTCAATCATACAAGAACCAAAGGAACTTTTTAACCAGTAAATGTTCATTAAAAGAAATACTTAAAGATGTTCTTCAGACAATATAAAAATTATCCATTGGAAAGATAGAAGTATAGAAAGGAGTAAAGATACTGAGTGACCTCTCACAGAAACAAAAAACTGAGTATCATATGTTCTCACTCATATAGTAGACCTTGATCATCCAGCGTATTACCACAAGAAAATGACAGTGGTGGGAAACGATGGGGGGGTGGGAGGGATAGGGGAAGGGATTAATGGCAGTAAATACCTGTCTGGGGATGGGGGGACACTTCTTATCAACAAGGGTGCCTGAACGAGACATATTTGTGTACATAACCCTTAAATGTACCCCTCAATATCACAATAAAAAAAAGAATTCAAAAAATAAAAATAAAAAAAACAACCAAGAAACAAAAGTGATTGGCTAGCTCCAAAATTGGCAGATTGGGAGGGGTGGGGTGTGGGGAGCTGTTCCAGGTCTTTTGTTCTCTGTTTACTTAGATAGGGGTCTCTTACTATCTGCCACTCCCACTCAGCAGGGTACAGATGTGACCAAAGATGGTCTGAGTGTAGCCCCTCTGTGAACATGGGACACACAACCCTGTGGCCTACCAGGGTCTAAAGAGGCTTGAATTGGCTCAGGTCTGAGGCTGGGCAGCCCTCCTGCTGTGGAAGTTACTACCAATTCTTCTAACAAGATTGTCACTTTTTCTCTTTGGCAAATGCTGGGAACCCTCATCCTAATGGGAATCAAACTCTTGATCCTTCTTTTATTTTCTGTAGTCATTCAGTCCTTCTTCAAATATTCACTGAGTGCTGGCTGTGTGCTTAGGTTGTACTGACAGTGCTGAAAACAGATGTGCCCTCTGCCTTACAGAGTCTACAAAGGAGGCAGAGGCTAAATATTCAATTACAAATATGATCAACTTCTTTGTAATTCAAGGGTATGGGTCAAAATAATGGTAACAATAATAATAATGGTTATTCCGAACTAGGATCATCTTTTGTACCAGACAGTGTACTTCTTGTAGACCAATTAGCCTATGGAAGCTTGACACATTGCAGGGAGGGTATCCTCTTCCTAATTATACAGATAAAGAACCTAAGACACAAAGAGGCTAAGAAATATACCCCAGTCTCACCAGTAGTAAGAAAGAAAAAAAAAACAGAATTCAAATCTATGTCTTTCTGTCTTCAGAAGACATTTTCTCACCAGCTAATATCTACCTCATCCAGAATGCTAATCAACAAACAGGAGACATAATGAATCCTCTTTTATTTCCCTGTAATCAAAGAGGCATCCTGATCAGACAAAAGCTGTGTTGTGGCTCATCCTTCTTCTTGACCTGGGTTTCAGAAAATATTGCTATGAAGCTATAATTCCTCCTTCTCTTCTTCCCCAGTTGTCTTCCTCTTAATCAGAACAGCCTCTATATTTCAGCCAATCTCAAGCAGAATGAGATGACACAAGGCTTTAAAACATAGAAAAAAATTATTTCATTGTGACTAGATGCTCTCAGCCACCTAAAACCTTTGAGGAATAAGGATAGATTATGAATAAATTCATGTGTAGGACATAATCACTTCCAAATACATCAAATCAAATGTTTAATTTGGTTCTGATTATCCATACAGAAAACTAAAGTCTGGAGTAAACAAGAGATTTCAGTTCTAAAGTTAAGTTCTTAAAATTACAAAAAAGAAAAGCCCTTTTATATTATTTGTAAGAACCCCTATATTCTAAAATGATAAAATTACGTACAGGGGTCTTTCTTTGACATTTCTCTGTCTCAGTTTTAAAGTTTTATTTGCAGGGGGAGAAGGGAATAGAGAAAAAACTTTATCTAGGGGATTGTTTCCCTTAGGACAATGCTATGTCTGTAAAAGTTGCTGGATTTCCTAAAAGAATGAGCACACAGTCTTTGGAAAAGTAGTTGTTATTCTTTCCTGTTAAAGATCACAGCCTTCTAGACTTAAATAATTCTAGATCAGTAAGGAAAATCAAACCAGTCTCAACCCTCCATTTACCTGAGATAACATAAAGTCTGAAGGCACACATGTGACATACCCAGGGTCACACAGTTGATTAACAAAACTTCAGGGCCACAGGTTACTGATGCAAATACTCCAAAAAAGAAAATTATTTTTTTTCTCCATTAATGACTACCAGCATGAGAAAGTCTGTTTTCCCAGTTGTTTGTTTTTGCTGTTGTTTTATCTTGCGATGGGCAAGTGAAATGTCAGACCAGAATTTTCCATGAGATGCTGACTCTTATAACCTGTAAAGATATTCCAAGGAGATGATAATATTAGAAAGGTACTTTCTGGTAGACACAAAGATAGACACCATGGGCAAGACCTGAAGACACACACTTTTGCTGTGAAACCTTCATCCTCAGAAGCTGATTATACCTCCTTATAAGTTCCCACTAGCATTTTAAGAGACTATCCCTCCCACAGATATACTATCTGTATCTTTCAGGAAGGTGGGTAAGAACATGCCAACGGTAGAAATCTGAGTTGTAGGGTCATGTTTCTCTTCCAACTATTTTTATTTTCCAATTTTAAAAATGTTTTCTCCATAAGCATGTACCTGTTTAATAAAAATAATCTAATAACTATTCGCTTAATAGAATATTCATTAAATATGTTTAATAAATTTTCTTGCTCATAATTAATTGTATAGTCATATATTTTAATTGTACAATAAGTGACAGAAAATATCATTTGGATGAGGAAAATTAGCAAACTCATGAATTTATTACAAGTAACAACAAAAGCCAACTGTTTTCCTAATAGTCTGCCAGTAGTATATGAAAATGTGTTTGAATTTTACAGCAATAATTAAATCCCCTCTGGTTAAGTCATAAGTATTTATTTTAAGAAAGAATCAGTTTTTTCTAATTGAAATAAACAGATAACAACTTCATGAATTAATAACAATTCACAACTCTTATGATAACCAATCAGTTGTGGTTTCTTGTAATTGTATCACCATTATGGATAACAACTAATTCTAACAAATATTTGTGAAAATCCTGGTAGATATCAGGTGCCTGCTCTCATGGAGCTTATATTTTGCTGGAAGAGAAAGAAAATGAACCAAAAAATCCTACTGAGGGATGCCAAGAATGGAAGGGAATCAGACAGGAGCATAGCAGACACCAAGAAAAAAGGTAGGAGATGGCTGCAATCCACTGTATAATCTTGGGCAGGTTGTGTAGAGCTTTGCAAGGTATGTGGGAGTTTATATTTTATTCTAAGTATGAGCAAAGCATAACTGTAAATAAGTGAATAGCTTAACCACATTTGTGTTATAAAAGATCACACTTACCGCTGTGTGAAGAATAGACTCAATTGCAAGATGAGAAACAGTCTCCTTTATGTATACATTTGCAATAACATCAGTAAAGCAATATTTAATCATTTTTACTAAGTTACTATACCTAATTAAGAAATGTTTTATTTCATACATTTTAGGGCATAATTTATCATTTTAGAAAATTCCCTTTTGAATTATTTGACAGACCTTTCACATAGTTCATGATAAATTTTGTCTTAAATTTATTTCTTCATAAGATTTTGTCCAGTGTAAATTAAGGTCAGTGTTACAACTTGTGATCCTGTGAGGCAATGTAGCTTATTGATCTTTGGAGCCAGACAGACTTGAATGTGAATTCTGGCTCCTCCACCCATTGTTGTGTTACCATAGGCCCATCACTTGGCCTCTCAATCTTTAGTTTATCCATATGTAAAACAGAGACAACAGTATCTATCTCATAGGATCATAGAGAGAAAAATAAAACAATGTCTGTAAAACACTTATGCCATTGCCTGTACTTAATATATTTTTATCATGGTGTCTATTACTTTTACCATTTTTACTATATATCCTGTTAGTATCATTTACTAACAAATAGAAATATCCTAAAGTTGTCTGTCATGATATAATTTTTAACTGGAAGAAATTAGAATTACCATATTAAAGGAGTGTGCTTGGAGCTACGTATATTATGAAAACCTACATTACAAACTATCCTGAAAGTAGAAATGAGAATTAATTCATTTGTGTACATATCAGGTGCTTTATTAATAGATATAAATGGAGTTGAAACATTTTTGCTGGTTTGTCTACTTTCTGGACAAGTTTTAATTGAAAAATTCAATAGTAGTTGGCAGATTCCTAGACCACAAGATCCTTGGTGAAAAAATCAACAACCTAAGGGCATTCCTATTACTGCCAAAGAATATGCTGGAGAAAGATGTAGAAGTAATTTCTGGGGTCTGCCAATGACTTCTGCAGTCAGTCATCTTAATGAAAGACACTAAGGTTTATGGAAATGTACTGTGGGACTCTGAATATTATCATTAACAGAACCATGAAGTGTTTATCTAGCGTGATTGTAGATGTGCCAAGAAGGTTCTGATGTCCCAAAATGCCCCCTTTACGAAGTGACTGCTGTTTGAAATACCACAATCACACTGTATATATAGAAACAATAAAACTGAACTCTAAAAGTATTTGTTAATTGGAATGTTTAGTAAAGTTAAAGTTGGTGATATAGTATTGTGTTTAAAATATATTATTTAAAACAAATGTGTTTTTAAAAAATATTTATTTAAAATAAATATCCCCAGGCTTTGAGAAGGCCCAACTGAGAAAACCCAAGAGTTAAAAGAATCACAAAAGAGCCAATTACATTGGTAGGAAAGAATGCGCTTTCTAAAGAAAGAATTCAGATTTCTGTAGCCATTATCACTCACAAATTAAGACCTGCATGGTCATAATAGAAAAAAAAAAAAAGTTGTAACAACAAAGATCAGGACAAGGGGAAAACACAAAGGGGAATTACCAGGTTGTTCATTATTGATGCTATTAGACATTAAATGACCCAGACTTTTGAGCACCTAAGTAGCAAAGGAAAAAAAAAAGATGGACACTAATGTAGAAATATTGCACAGGCAAATAAAAGATAACATTGGAAGGAGCAAATAATGACATTTTCCCCTCTAAATTAAAAAGTAACATGACTGCTAAAACAAAACTATTTCAATTATCATTGTTGTAAAGTTGCACTTTTTGTCTTCAAACTTGCTAATATCAATACCTTAATATAGATTTAAAACAGGACATAGTACTAACATAAGTAAGAAGTAGAAATTATAAGCTTTTGAGAAACAATGTTTATATCTTAAGATTCTATAACAAAAATGCATTTTTCTCTTTCTTTTAACTGGAAGATAGCCTTATGTAGTTCTTCTGGACTGAAGAAGACAATGTTGAACTCACTACTTATATAACGTTAGAATGCAGAAGATCAAATCACTGGGGGTTGCCCTGCTATGTGGTATATCATTCTCTCCTTTTTATCTCCTTAATAATTGTTTCTTAATACAAATTTAATTGATTCAAATAATTTATTATTTGGAATTTCAGCACACCTGCTACATGGATAAAACAATACTAGATTACAATAAGGAAATTTATAAAAATCAGTCAAACTGTAACATAATGTACAGCATACTAAAAAATTACTAGACATGTGAAGGGGCAGGAAAAAATGGGATTGAAAAGAAAAAAGCACAGTCAAACAAAACAGAAATAAATCACATGGTAAAAGTAGCACAGAAGTTATTTAAATTTAAAACAGTTATTATGGTTAAGTCCAAAGATGTAAAGGAAAACAAGAACATAGTAAGTGCAGAGAAATAGAACTATAAAAAAGGATTTGATGAAAATTCTGACACTAAAAATACAACATGTGAAATAAGATAGTCACTGGATAAATTTAATGGCAGCTTGAAAATTACAGAAGAAAAGGTTATTGAACTTGTAGACAAAGCATAGATTGAAAACAAACCACAAAGACAAGATTAAGCAAATCTAACACACATATCATTTATGTTCCAGAAGGAAAAGTATAGAGAATGGGAGAATAGGACAGGTAATATTTTGAATAAATAATTGTAAAAAATTTTTTCAAATGTAGTCAAAATATTTAAAAATCTTAGCAAACTCCAAGTAGAATAAGTACAGAGAAAAATGCATCCAAAAACATTTTTCACTTATGTACATTGTATTAGTACACTGAAAATAAAACATATTAATAAAAATACTGAAAGCAACAGAGAAAAATGACTCATTGTATACAGGGTAGCAAAGATATAAATGCTTGCTGACATTTTATCAGAGACATTAAAAATCAGAAGAGAATGAAATTATACATCCAAAGTGTTAAAATTTTTAAAAAGCTATCAACTTGAAATTCTATATTCAACAAAATTATCTTTCAGTAATGAGCCTGAAATAAAGATCTTTTTATATAAACAAACAAAAGCTGAGAGAAGGTGTTGCTACCAGACCAGATATGTAACACAAAGATTAAAAAAAAAAAAAGCTAAAAGAGGTCTTTCAGGCTGAAGAGAAATGTTAACAAATAAAAACTAAGATCTATAGGAAAACATGAAGAGTGCCAAAAATGGTAAATATGCAGGTAAATATATTGCCATCTTTTATATTAACTTATTTAGAAGACAACTGTTTAAAAGAGAAGCAAAACAAAACAAAAAATATCATTTTATCATAGGGTTTAAAACATATATAACAGTTAAGGATATGATAATACCACAAAAGGTGGTGGTAGATGGAATTACACTGTTGTAAAATTCTTATATTTTAGGCAAAATGGTACTTCACATACTAAGTTAACTTTATTTTTTATCTTTTTATTTTTTATTTTTTTTGAGTTGGAGTCTCACTCTGTCGTCCAGACTGGAGTACAGTGGCCGCTCCCAGCCACCGCAGCCTC
>CAUYQG010110763.1:0-67431 GCA_963574415.1 Tarsius wallacei | reverse complement strand
CACATATAATTTAAATTTGCAATCACTTTGTAGGTTTACATGATAGAATCAATTTGCAAACATCAATGAAAACATATTTTATATGTTTAATGTATCTCAGTTTTAATAGCTATCATCTTAGTTTCATATCATTAAATATCATTTCCCAACTTCTGGGAAGCTTGCTTGGTTGATATTACTAGTTCATAAAATCTTTAGGACCCTCTTCAATTCATTTTAAAAATGAATTTTGATCATTAAAAACATAGTGTTTTTAAATGACACTATAACGACTAATCTAATAGAACTAGGTGAAAACAAAATAAATAATTAAAAAATTGCCTTTATCTTACCTAAAACTCCACTGAATAATACTCATAGTTTTTTAGCACATCCTTAGAAACTGTTGTCATTGGGGATGTAGTATGGAAAAATATATTCGGGTGTATATCTATCTATCAAAGAATGTAGAACATAGACATATAAATCACTTTTCCAGAAAAACAATTTTTCTTCATTGTTAAATTTCTACAAAAAGAAAACAATAATGTAAATAAATAAAATAATACAATAATGTAAATAAAACCAATAATGTGTGATGCCAAGATTTTATGAGTGTTAAATAAGACAAAAATGAAAATATTAACAAAAAATAGTATAACAACATTTATATATGGCTTCATATAATGTTTGCAATTAGTGTTCATCACACATTGAGTGTTGAATGCTCTGAATTTAAAAACAGAATTACATTCCCATTTTGTAATATTGAAACGTTATTTTTATTCTTAATTTTATGTAATTTTGGTTACCAGTTTTGATTGTCCAGGTTCCTCTATATTTCCTCAAATTTAAGACTTCCTTATTAGATACGGAATTGAAGAACATCAGATGTGGACAATAACAGACCAATAATTTTACTCATATACTACTATTAATATAGGTTAAAATCAATTAATTTTTTCTTTTTCTCATTAATATCTTGCTAAACTTCTGTATGTCTTGAACTTTACAAGTTTTATTTTTTACCTAAATGATTCCTTCGTTATACCTAAAACTATGCTTAATTTAGTTCCAGTTATCTCTTACATAAATATAAACCTTTATCTGCATCCAATTGTATCCTTGTCGGCCTTACACTATTCATTGAGAAACATTACAAAATATTCACAGTGAATGTTTGAAAATGATACATATACTGAAGAGAAAACTAAATACAATGAAAAACAGGTGAACGATTTATAGCTTTTATAAAAACTATATTATCCATCAATGTGTCATCATCTATCCTTCTATCATCTAAATATTTATGAACATTATGATATGGATTTTTATCCAGTCAGCCTGGGCTACTAGAGTGTCAGCTCTAATGGGCTAGCAAGCCAAGTCCCAGTAATGTTGGCTCTAGAGGGCTGGCAAGCCAAGCCCTGAGAATGTTGCTAGTGGGCTAGCAATCTATCCCCGGAAGTGTCTCAGCTTGGGAGTCTTGCCTTCTGCCAGCAGCTCTCCTGGTTCAGCTGACTCCATTGGCTGGCAAGCCAGTCTCTGTGGTGTGGGACTCTTCTGCTCTGACAGTCTTCTGCAGCTCTTCATGTCTGGGTTCTTGTCTCATGCCCAGGAGGAATGAGAGACAGGGATGACTGGAAGATGGGGAAGCAGGATTTATTGAGAAGACAGAAGAGGCCCTAGAGCAGGAGGGAACCCAAGGGGGTTGCAAATTTAGAGCTGAAACCTGGTGCTTATACAGCCCTAAGACCTATCTGATTGGCTAGCACTAGCTGAGAGCTGATTGGCTGACACTAGCTGTGCTGATTGGTCAGTACTAAGAACCAATTGGCTGGAGGTAGTGGCCTAATAGTGAGCTGATTGGTGAGCACTTAGCATTGAGTTGACTGGTTTGTTTTCCAATCCCAGCAGTGAGTGTTTTCTTGCCCTAGCCTGAGGGGCTTGTAGGGAGCTTGTTTACCAATGCAAGTGTATCAGTCCCAGAGGTCTGCCAGAAGTTTGCTACTTTGTTACCATGGGCCTTATCCTCCACCCCTCACCTAACTTTTCTCTAACTCCTCTCTCAATGATAGTACTTTAAATGATTGCTGTTTGATGCACTGTATAAGGTCTGGCATATAAGGAGCTTGTAATTACCGATGCATTTTAAAAACAAGTAACATATTGAAGAAATTTATTTTAAAAAATCTTAGATTCCAAAGAGAAATGAGGTCACAGGACTAATGGCTGTCCCCAACATTAGAAAAACAGGCAAAACCAGAAAATAGCAAATTTCCTATAGCAGAAACTTCTACAGGAATCAGTGCCAAGGTAAAAAAATCTGAACTGCTATTGATAAAGTGCTAAAGGCTCAGTGTGAACAAACAGAGGGATAAAAACTCAAGGTTGACCCAGTCATCAGGGGGACCCCACAATTTTGTGAGTTTTAGCTCCAGGAGCTCTAACACGTTCTCTCAGAAAATAGCAGAGAAAATTCTGTTATTGCAGGGGGAGGGAAAAGGAACCATTTTGAAATATTCCAGAGCATTCTGTTCTTCTTAACAATGTTGACCCTCAGGAGAAACAATTTTATAAGAGTCTGACCTACTGGAGTTTTTTATCAGAGCCTAACAGATCTGAGAAAAGGAAATTATCTAAGTCTAGCCAGCTCTAGCCTTTCATGTGTAGGAAGGAAAATACCAAATTCCAGGTCCCTTTATTCTTCCATATGGGAGAAAGAAAATAGCCAACTCTAACCCACATTAGTCATCCTTTCCAATTTAAGAGAGGGGAAAACCGATAGTTACTTATGGCATTCACAATCCAGAGACACAGGCTCAATAAAAGATTGAGACCTAATCATAGAACTGTAGAATACATGTCCCTTTCCTATACCTTAGCACCACTCTACTTAAAGCAGTTCCTTTTACCCAGTATATCATTATATGGCTACCAAGATAAAATTACAAAGCATAATAAAAGGCAACCTCCCCACCCCATAGTTTGAACAGACAGAGCAAGCAACAGACCAGACTCAGATATGATAAGAATGCTGGAATTATCAGACCAATAATTTTAAGTCACTATGCTTATTACTATGTTAAGGATTCTAATGCACACAGTAGACAGCATGCAAAAGCAGATGGGCAATGTAAACAGAGAGATGGAAATTCTACAAGAAAGCCAAAAACAAAAACAAAAACAACCAAAAAAAGAAAAGAAAAGAAAAGAAAAGAAAATTGCTAGAGATTAGCAACAATGTAAAAAAAATGAAGAATGCTTTCCATAGGCTTCCCAGTAGATGGATACAGCTAAGGGAAAAGTCTCTAACTTTAGGAATCTCAATAGAAAACTTTAATACTAAAAAGCAAAGATAAAAAAGACGGAAAACAACAACAACAACAAAACAGAGCAGAATATCCAAGGACCTTGGGGTAACTACAAATGGTTAAATGAATATATACTGAGAATACCAAAAGGAGAATAAAGAGAGAAAGAAATAGAAGAAATACTTAAAACAATGATTAATAATTTCCCTCAAATTAATGTCAGATGCCAAACCATTCAGAAAACTGAGAGAACATCAAGTTGAAAAAAAATATGCTTAAGTATATTGTATTAAAACTATAGAGTTTGTACTCCTTTTATGTTTTGGATATTTATCCCTTATCAGACATATAGTTTGAAAATGTTTTCTTCCCTTCTATAAATTTTCTTTTCTCCTTTTTTCTCTGTTCATTGTTTCATTTGCTTTTCAGAAGAATTTTAGCTAAGTTCAATCTAATATACATAGTTTTGCTATTGCAGTTTGTGTCTTCTGGGATCATATAAAAAAATCATTGCCTAGACTAGTGCTATAGCTTTTTTTATTCCGCTTTAAGTTGAATGAATAGAGGAATCAGATACCCATTCTCTCCAGATAAAGAACTCAAATTATAAATACATGATTATACCTCAAATAGAAAGTCTAGGATAGAACACTAGTATCAAATGGATAACTCATGGGAAACACATGGGACACAGAAGGAGAAGAAAGTGAGCAGCCTGCTTGGCTGAGACTGACCAGGAACCTAAAAGGGTTCAGTATTTGAGACCTCATCTCTACAATAAGTCAAAAATTAGCTGGGCGTGGTAGCGTGCGCCTGTAGTTCCAGCTACTTGGAAGGCTGAGGTGGAAGGATCACCGGAGCCCAGCAGGTCAAGGCTGCAGTGGCCGGGAGCAGCCACTGCACTCCAGTCTGGATGACAAAGTGAGACTCCAATTAAAAAAAAAAAAAAAGTGTTCAGTATGCAGGGTAAGGGTAAATGGGAGAGCTTCACCAACACACATTTCTGGCATGGACTTCTGTGATTAAAATTGAGAAAAGCTCCTCTACCCTCACAAACCCTGACACTACTGGGAGCAGGTATTTGGAGACCCCATGAGGGCATTGCACCAGACAGATAATTTACACCAGGTTATTCAACCCCTACTAAAACCTGAGTGGCTGTGGCAGTCTTGGGAGCACATTTTGGGAGCATAACCATCATAAGACTGCATCTAGCCCTGACAACCATATCCTTCATATTCCCACATCCCAGGAGCTTCTGCTGACATTCCCCAGTGTCCACCTGCAGGGCTACAGTAGCACAGTGCTGGCTGGACCCAACGGTGCTGCAGTGTCTCCAGTGTTCTAGCCCACAGGGTGTACTAGTCTTTGAAAAATGGGCAGCACAACACAATGAAAAACAGACTCTGGCAAAAAAGAAACCAAAGCGTATAATTTCCAGAGTCTGAGAGCTCCCTGTCTGAGATTGTGAAAAGAGACTCTACCCCTAGCTGTGGCACAAACTTTGTGCTTGGCTTTGGAAGCAGAGAGTGAAATTCTCTCCCGCTGGCAGAGCAGAGTTCATACTTGGATTCAAAATAGAGAATGTGACCTCTTCACCCTCTCAGATCACCTACTCCTGTTTCAGCCAGATGCTGGAGGAAGCAAGCTGGAGAGCTGCCTATCTGGGGCTGTGAATGGAGACTGTGACCCCGCTGGTGGATGACCTCCATGCCCCAGCTTGAGCATGAAGAGTGAGGTCTCAAAACTCCCTCGGAAGGGTGCTGCAGTGCTGCTGCCACAGACAGCAAGAGCATCTGTGAGCAATGTGATTGAGATTGTTTGTGGCAATCCTGCACTGCAGACACCACCAACATCAGGAAACATGTAAAAATAAGAAAATACTGCACCTCCTAAGAAACACAAACATTCTTTAGAATTGATCTTAATCAAAGAGAAGTTTTTGAAATCCTAGATAAAGAATTTAAAATACTGATTTTAAAGATGCACAGCAAGACACAAGAGAAGCCTGAAAAACAATACAAAGACATCGCAAAAACAATTCAGGATATAAATGAGAAATTTACCAAAGATACAGATTTTTTAAAAAAAAACCACCAAATAGAAATTCTGGAACTGAAGAATTCATTGAAAGAGATATCGAATACATTTGAAATCCTCATCAATAGTCTAGATCAGGCAGAAGAAAAAGTCTTAGAACCTGAAGACACCTCCTTGAAATAATCCAATCAGAAAAAAATAAAGAAAAAATAATTAAAAAAACAATTCACAAAGCCTTCATGACACTTGGGACAACATAAAGTGGTTGAATACTTGAGTTATTGACATTCCTGTGGGTGAAGAGATAAATAAAGAATTGGAAAGAAATTTAGACAGGAAGTTCAGTAATTCTCATGAATATGCAATGAAAAAATTCCTTATCCACAGTACAATGCAGTCAGGTTGTCTAAAGTCAATGAAAAAGAATGAGTCTTAAAAACAGCAAGAGAAAAAAGTTGAGTCACCAATTTAAACAGAAAAACAAACAAACAAACATTACACTAAAAGTTGAGTTCCCTGTCTTTTCTTTTCTTTTATGTATCTTAGATTTGTGATGTACATATAAAGATTTACTATGTAAGTAAATTGTATGCAGGTGAGGTTTGGGTTTCTTGTGAACACTGTCTTCTGGTAGTGGTCATGGTACCTAGTGGGTGTTTGTGTGCCTTTTATGCCCCCTCACTGCCTTCTCTTCTTTAGCAGTGCCCAGCATTTGTTTTTCCCACCTTTGTGGCCGTGTGCACAATGTTTAGGGTCTGCTTATAAGTGAAAACAGGTAGTATTGAGTTTTTTTGTTTCTGTGATACACATGGAATGATGGTCTCAACTGCCTCTGTGTTTCTGCAAAGGACATAATTTGGTTCTTCTTTATGGCTCTATAGTATTTCATTATGTATAAGTACAACATTTTCTTTATCTAGTCCACTTTTGATGGGCATCTGGGTTGGTTTCATATTTTTGCTATTGTGAATAGTGCTGCAATGAACATATGTGTGCAAGTGTCTTTTTTGGTAGAGTAAATTCCTCTACGTTCCTCTATGTTCCTTGGAGTATATTCCCAGAAGTCGGATTGCTGGATCATATGGTAGCTCTATTTATAGTTCTTTGAGAAAATGCCACACTGCTTTCCACAAAGGTTGAACTAGCTTACACTCCCGCCAACAGTGTAGAAGCATTTCTTTTTCTCCACAGCTACGCCAACACCTGTTGTTTTTTTTTTAACTTTTTAATGATAGTCGTCCTGACGAGTGTGAAGTGGTAATCTCACTGTAGTTTTGATTTGTATTTCTCTGATGAATAGTGAAGCTGAACATTTTTTCATATGTTTGTTGGCTGCGTGTGTGTGTTCCTTTGAGAAGTGTCTGTTTATGTCCTTTGTTCACTTTTTAAGGGACTGTTGTTTTTTTTCCCCTGTCAATTTGTTTGAGATTTTTATAGATCCTGGATGTTAAGTGTTAAGTGTTTGTTGAATGCATAGCTTGCAATTTTTCCCCCATTCCATTGGAGTTTCTCTTTACTCTCTTGATGGTTTCTTTTGCTGTATAAAAAACATTTTGACTTGATAAGGCCCCATCTGTCAATTTTAGCTTTTGTTGCATTTGCTTTTGAGGACTTGGCCATGAATTCACTGGCTACTCCGATATCTAGTAGGGTGTCTCCTAAGTTTTCTTCTAAGATTCTTATAGTTTGAGGTTTTACATTTAAGTTTTTGTTCAACTTGTAGTTAATTTTTGCATATGGCAATAGGTAAGGATCCAGTTGCATTCTTCAGCATGTACTTAGCTAGTTTTCCCAATGCCACTGGCTAAATATAGTTTCCTTTATCCAATGTTTGCTTTTGTAGGCCTTGTTGAAGATGAGTTGGCTGAAGGACTGTGGTTTTATTTTTGGATTTCCTGTACTACTCCATTGGTCTATGTGCCTATATCTGTACCAGTACCATGCTGTCTTGGTTACTGTAGTCGTGTAGTAAAATATAAAGTTTGGAAGTGTGATGCCTCAGAATTTGTTCTTTTTTCTGAGGATTGCTTTAGGTATGCAGACTCTTTTTTGCTTCCACAAGAATTTCTGTATTGAGTTTCCAAGATCTCTGAAAAAATGATTCATGGGGACTCTGTTGAATTTTTAGATTGCTATGGGTATAATGAATGTCTTGATGATATTGATTATTCCAAAGCATGAGCATGGGATATTCTTCCATTCTTTCATTTGTTTGTGAAATACTTGATTTCTCTGAGCAGTGTTTTGTAGTTCTCATTGTAAATGTCTTTCACCTCTTTAGTTTGATGGATGACAAGGTATTGTGTGTGTGTGTGTTTGTGTGTGTGCGCACATATGTGGCTATTGGGATTGGGATTGTGTTTTTAATTTGATTCTCAGCCTGCTTATTGTTGGTATATAGAAATGCAGCTGTTTTTTGTATATTGATTTTGTATCCTGAGGCTTTATCAAAGAAGTATTTCAATGTGAGGAGGCTCTAACAGATTCTCTAGGATTTTCTAGATATAGAATTATATCATTTGTAAGCAGAGATAGCGTAACTTCCTCTTTTCCTATTTTGATACCTTTAATTTCTTTCTCCTGCCTGATTGCACTGGCTAGAACTTCCAATACTATGTTAAACAGGGGGAGTGAGAGTGGACATCCTTGTTTTGTTCCAGTTTTTAGAGACAATTAATTCAGCTTCTACCTATTAATTATGATATTGGAAGCAGATGTGTCATAGATGGTTCTTATTATTTTGAGGAAAATTCCTTTGATTTCTAGGTGTTTGAGTGTTTTTGTCAAAAAGAAGTATTGCATTTTACCAAATACTTTTCTGCATCTAATGAATCATGTAGTTGTTGGTTTTATACCTGTTTATGTGATGGATTATGTTTATTGATTTCCAATTTTTGAAATAGCCTTGTATCATAGGAATGAAGTTTACCTGGTCATAATGGATGATCCTTGAAATGTGCTGTTGAATGCAATTTCTAGAATCTTGTTGATAATTTTCTATTTATGTTTATCTAGGGAACTGGCTTGTAGTTTTTTTTTTTTTCCTTGTTGTGTCTTTGCCATTTTGGGGATATTATGATGATGTTGGCTTCATGGAATTAGCTTAGACGAATTCTTTTCTTTTTGATTCCTGGAATACTTTAAATAAGATTGGTATTAGCACACCCTTTGTTTGTCTTGTAGAATTCAGATGAGAAACCTGTGGCCCAGGGCTTTTTTTGGCAGAGAAGTTTACTATGAGTTGATTTCTTAGATTGTTATTGATTGGTATGTTTAGGGTCTCAATTTAATCCTGTTTCAATATTGGTAGGTTATTTGGTGCCAGGAATTTCTCCATTTCCTCTAGATTTTCTAGTTTATTTGCATACAGATGTTCCAAGTAATCTCTGATAATATTTTTTATATCATCAAGGTCAGTTGTAACACTGACTTTTTCATTTCTAATTGTTTTTATTTGTATTTTTCTCTCTCTTGAATCAGAGCAGGGTCTGTAAATCTTATTAATCCTTTCAAAGAGTCAGCCTTTTATCTCATTGATCTTTTGTATAGTATTTTTGCTCTCTATTTCATTCAATTGAGACTTTAATGTTTTTCATTTTTCTACTAATTAAAGGATAGGATTGCTTTTGATTTCCAGCTTCTTTAGGTGCAATTTTAGACTGTTTACTTGAGATCCTTTATTTTCTTGATATGTATGTGCAATGCTACTAAATCCATCTCAACATAGTTTTCATGGTATCCCAGAGATTTTTGTGTATTGTGCCTTTAGTCCCATTTGCTTCTAGGAAACTTTTTTTTTTCTGCCTTTATTTCTGTGTTAACTCAAAAGTCATTCTGAAGCATCTTGTTCAATTTCCATGTATTTGTACGTTGGGGGTGCTCCTATTGTTGATATTTATTTTTGTTCCACTGTGGTCTGAGAAGATGCTTGGTATGATTTTGACCTTTTGAAATCTGTCCACACTTGACTTATGTCTGAGTATGTGCTCAGTCTTGGAGTATGCTCCATATGCTGATGAGAAGAGTGTATATGCTACAGTTGTTGGGTGAAGTGTTGTGTAGATGTCTATTAGTTCCAATTGGTCGATTGTTGAGTTAAATTTCCAGATTTTCTTGTTAGTAACCTGCCTGTCTAAGGTTCTTAGCAGAGTATTAAAGCCTATGACTGTAATTGTATGACAATGTCTTATCTTAGTTTAACTAGCAAGAGTTTTACTAATGTGGGGGCTCCTACATGGAGTACATGTATATTCAAGATGGATATTTCTTGCTAGTAGATTGAGCTTTTTATTATTGTGTAGTGTCTTTTGACTTTTATTGGTTTAAAAACTGTTCTGTCTGCTGTAAGAATAGCTACTCCCACTCTTTTTTGTTTTTTTATTTGTTTAGAGTATCTTTCTTCAACCCTTTACCTTGAGCCTTTTGGTGTCATTTGCAGTGATTTGGGTTTCCTGAAGGTAGCAGAAGGATGGCTCATGCTCTTCTATCAAATTTGCCCCTCTGTGACTTTTGGTGGCCAGTTCAGCTTTCACTTCCTATACTGTTTTATTGCCTGGATGATCCGTGTCCACTTTCTTGTAGATTTCTTTGAGTGTTTTTGCCATTCATAGTCTGAATTCTATATCTGTCATCAGGGACAAGTCATTCTGAATGGGTTCTGTTACTTGGGAGTCCTTTTATGGGTGTCAACTTTTTGAGGATTTGGGGATGGCCAGTGATTTTTTTGCTGGTTCTTCCTAAGTTGTGAGGGCTCTTCTCTTTTTATTTTATTGCTTTTAGTTAAATAAGGTTGCTACTGTTGGGATAGCCTTTTGTGGGTTTTTTTTCACCCACTGGTTTCTCCCATGTTGTGGTGTTCTCTCCATTCCCCTGGGCGTGGTAGTCTGTGAGTGTCTGGTCACCCTGGGTCCTGCTCCTCTTCTAGGTCTAGCTTCCTTTTGAGGCTCTCACCTAGTGCTGCAGGTCTGCAAGCTACTCATTACCAGGGGTTGAATCATAAGGAGAATTGACCACCAACATCTCTGGAGGACCCCTTGGAGAAGTTATTTGATGCCTCAGTCTTTGGACTAGTCTGTGAGATGTATGGTTTTGTTCGTATCTCTTTCTTAAAGCCTGTATTATTTTCTCAGATGTTGTAAATTGGCTGTGCCAGTTAATCTTCAGCCAGTAGGTGATGTTTGCAAGGGACAGTCAACTTTGATTGTGGCTGTGAGCTTTTGATAGGCCTTTGTTTTCCAGGTAGGTGCACAGACAACCTAGGTTATAGATGGAGCTATGGGAACTCCCAAAGTTCCTCAGTCCTGGGTTTTTAAGGGGACTGGGGGAGAAAGTTGGTCAGGGAGGGTTAGGTCAGACTCAACCACTCTTCTGCTTTCTACCTGTGCACACGAATGGCTACCCCAATGGCAAACAGACCCCTGGCTCATTTTTGAGGTATAAAAGTGCTCTTACAAGGAGAGAGGAGTTGTCAGAATGACAGATTCTTCTCCTTTCACCTCCAGCTTTTCTTCTTTTATCTGACATACAAATGGTTGATAAGTCTTTGAAAAAATGCTTAATACCACTAATCATCAAAGAAATGCAAGTACAAAACACACTGATATATCATCTTGCCCCTACTAGAATGGCTACTATTAAAAAGATAAAAAATAAATATTAGTCTGGATGTGAAGAAAAGATAACTCATACACTGTTGGTGTGACGAAAACTAGTACAAAATTATGAACTTTACAGCAACTTAGATGGACTTAGAGTCTATAATACTGAGTGATCTATCACAGAAACAAAAAAGTGAATACCACATGTTCTCACTCATAAGCAGACTTTGAACAATTATCATAATACTGTAAGAAAAGGATTGACAGTAGTAGGAAACTGCCGGGGTGGGGGCACGCCTCATCAACAATGGTACCTGCATAATGAACATTTGTATACCTAACCCTGAATTGTACCCCACATCTTTAAGATAAAAAAATAAAACATGAAAATAAAAATTAAGATTAAGATTTAATCTAATCTGGTATTCCTTATGGGAAAAAAGTTCCAATAAAGCCAATTTTAGAAAGTCTGTATGGCAAATAATCCTGTTACACTTTATATGTAAATAAAATATATTAAGTCTAAAACTTATTTTGCAAATAAATGAATCATACTATAATTTGTTTTTAATAAATGGAAACTGAAAGAAAAACTGTTTCAAATGAAAGAAAATTACCCCAATCAATAAAGTAGCACTAACCTGACTTGCCCTGTAATATATAATCTTCTATTTCTAAATATAGTAAATATACAGTAGTCATCCCTGTTAGAAAGTTTGAGTGGTCTTTACTCTTTCTTGACCCTAATATTGATTTGCATACATGACAAGAAGGAGGAAAAGATATATTTTTTATCCTTCTTGGTCCCTGTCCCTAACATTTTATCTTACCAAGCACTCAAATGCCAATTGTTTTCTTTATGACTGAATGACAGAAATAGCTAGGACAATTTATCTGGATGTTAACAGCTTACACAAAGATCTAGGAGTGCAGATTTAGAAATATGATGAGAGCCGGGCTCGGTGGCTCAGCCTGTAATCCCATGCTTTGGGAGGCTGAGGTGAGTGAATTGCCTGAGCCCACGGGTTCAAGACCCACCTGGGCAACTCGGTGAGACTTCATCTCTGCAATAAATCAAAAAAATTAGCCGGGTGTGGTAGCGAGCGCCTGTAATTCCAGCTACTTGGAAGGCTGAGGCAGAAGGATCGCCGGAGCCCAGCAGGTCGAGGCTAGAGCGGCCACTGCACTCCAGTCTGGGCAACAGAGTGAGACTTCAACTAAAAAAAAAAATATATATATATATGATGAGGATTATAACCCTAATTGTATGAGACATGATACACAGAGATTGGGGACAAACTTTTCCAACCTTCCAAAACATCCAGGTATATTTGAAATATCCAGTGATGGGAAGAGGTGGAAAGGGTAGATAAGCTCTTCAATAAACATCAGAAATGACTCTTTAATTCACTCATAAAATAACCACTAGCACAATCCTGTCACTGTCATTTGTTGTATTTTAAATGACAAATTGGAGCCATTTTTCTTTCATTTATGCTATGAGACAATACAGAGATTTTGTCCTCAAGTGACAAAACCTAAAGCAAAGCTTTCGTTGTGCTTAACTGACTGTGTACTGACATAATAGCTCTCAACTTGCTATTTATTCTGCACTCACAATTAATTTAATTTCAAGAAAATGAATAGTTATAAATATTTAATAATTAAGTCCATTAACGTATAGACTATGTGAGGTTTAGAGAGTTGTTTCATTTTCCCAGGAACAGGTAGTCTAATAAAGAAAATATAACAAAAGAACAACTCACCATTAAAGTCACAGGAATCTGGTTTTGAATCATAGATCAATCACTTTCCAACTCTTTTATATATGGAAACTTACTTACCTTTATGAATGTACATTTAAAAAATCTGTATAAAAAGTTAACATAATGGCATCAAAATATTGTGTTAAGAATTCAATATACTATCCAGAGTGTTAACTTACTTTTTTCCCTTTCTAGTCATCTCATAGAAGGCTCAACTGTTTTTTACTAACTTTCCCAAAATAAGTTACTATTAATTATATTAAACTTAGAGAAAAATGTGTTTATAAGTAGTCATTATGTTAATAGGTAGTATTTTATTATTTACTATGTATCAATAAGTCTATTGTCTTAAAAGGATGGTGTAAATCCTGATAAACACATTTTCTTATATTTGAGAACATGTGAGGTGACAATGTACCAATGACATTGCCTAAGACTATATATCCATAACCAAGATTCTCAATGGTATTACATATCTGACTGAGAACAAGAGGTGATTGGTGATTTCAGTTCTTTTCTGTATTTTACTATTACCATAATGAATATTTCTTAGATTCTTATATTTTATTTTGACAAAAATTAGCATGCTCACTCATGCCTCACAAATTCTCTTTGTTGTCCCTTGGGGTGAAAGAGATAGAATTATGTGATATGTGTAAACAGAAATTAATTTAATCTTAGGCAAATCCACACTTTGCAGTGTGTGAGGTTTGCAGAGGATTATAGATATGATGAAGTTAGATACAGTTTGATATCTTGTTTTTTGAGCCTCCAATTTTTAAAAAGCTTTTAAAAATCACTTATTAATTTTTGGTATGCAAAATTATACAGGAAAAAATTCAAGTGAACATCAAGTCAAGTTTACTTTGGATTGAATGTTTAAAAATGTCTCTTACCTATTGGAATGGGAATTAGGATTGATGTGATTCTAAAAGGCATCTCTATTTTCTTTGCAAATGGCAATTGTCTTGCCTAGAGACATATGTTGAAATAATCCACATAACTTGGGACATCTTGTTCATTTTGATTCTCAGCATTGTTTATCACTCGACAACACACCATTTATTTGGTGGCAACCTATGAACTCTAAAGTAGATGAGTCTGGTTGCATGGGTAAAAAGGAGTAGACTGGGAAAGAGAAAACTAACATATATCATATGGCTGAAAATTATATAATAGGAAATCACAAGCCATCATACTCATCTTAAGTTTAAGCTTTAGCTATTATCATGGTTAAAAAAATAGTTTGGGGTGATTGGACTTTATCCAAAATTTATTTACTGCTATCAATTTTAAAAAAATTCTTCACTGAGGGAGACAAGGATTTGACACCTTTATTATAGCTAAACTTTCAAGAATATCAGGGATCGACACATCAGTTTACTAAAGAGTTAAAAAAAAAAACAATCAATGCAACATCAAGGTCAAGGGGTTTGGGATGAAATAGTAAGTTGGGATTTTCTTTTAGACACTTAATAGCAAGGTAATGGTAACTCCTGGAATGTTGACAGGTATTAGATATTGGATTATATAACAGAATAGATGATATAATCAAAATAATAGAGATCACATCTGTTTTCAATATCTGGAGTTAAAGACTAGAAATACTGAAAGCCATTAAAGGTCTTGACTAGTCAAAGAATACAGAGGACTATAGGCCATAAAGAGTTAAAGCTTCCATAGAGTCAGAACATCAGACTAGAGAAGCAATACTACATATGCAGTATAAATGGATTCAGCTGTCTGTGACTATGACCATGAGCTGTCTGTGATTAGAATTAAAACTATCCTGTCACAGCTGTAGCCATTAGGATGGTCTGGGGTGGGACTTAAAATGGGAAAAAAGACATACATTTGAATTTCAAGGCTGTCTTTCAAATTATAGAATGTCCTTAGAGGCTTACTTCTAAAATAAAATTGTACAGAATAGAAAATAAAACATGAGTTTAACTACAGGTGTCCTAAAAAGATAACACTCACTAAATCAGTATTTAGGTTTAATTGTAAAGAAACAAACTGAATGGTTCTTGAATAGTGCTATAAGATTCTAAAGCTCTAAATTGAAGAATGTGGTTTTAGAAAAATTTTCAGAAAAGAACATTTTCATGTGTTTGCATTTTTACAAAAGAAATGTAAGAAAGATATTTAGGGGTGGGTTAAATAAGTTTAAAACTTTATAATGAACCCCCAAATCATTCTGGATTCAGTAATCAAAAGAGATTCTTTATATGGTTGATTAAAACATTTTCCTTAATTAGTCACTACTTAACCTTCACTATATTCCTAAGTATCTCATTCTCTAGATTTATAAAACGGACATCATACCTATCTGGCTATTTGGGCTGTATTCTAAATGGACCTTTCCTTTTATTTTATAGCTATCCTAAATTTGGGACCATTATTCTCTTGATTTCATTATTTTAGCAGGTGCTATGTCCAGGTTTTGGCTACCCAGGATTGTTCAGGGCAGATTTTCAGAAGCAGGAGGAAAAAAATAGTGTAATACAAACCAGGCACCTGCTGTCAAATAAAATCAACATGGAATAAATCATCCTTGCCTGGAAGGGAACATTTTAACATTCCCTTGGCTGTCTGCAGAGAATAGCACAGCACCTGAGACCATTATGGGACTGCTTTTTTCAAAGGGCACTATTGCACTTTGATATCTAATGCCAAAACGTTTATGCCATATCTGGGATTTGTAAGACTTACTTTGGATACTGCTTGGTATGATTATGATAGGGTTTATTTTATTATTATTATTTGCCTCTTATCCATCATTTCACATTTTCTACTAAGTTTTATGACAGACTTTTAGCTATACAAATTACATTTATGTGGAAATTTTGAAAATAAGTAATAATACGTTTTGCTAAGTAGATTTTGTGAAAGTCATACAGTTAATAAAATTTTTAAAATGACATGAGTCAGTTGACAAAACATACTCATTTCAAAATGTATGGAAAATAACTCTTGTTTGCCAGAGCAGAATTATATCCCTTGTATTGAACCACTTAATATATAGTGATGATCATTCGATTTTGGTTAACACCATTTGGGCACCTATTAAGTAAAACCCTCTACTAGACACAATGAGACTTAACATGACAGATAAAAGTCAAATCTACCTTCTAGAAATTTATAATGCAATGTGATTATAGCAAATAATATATGCATTCTCATAAGTGTGTTTAAAGACAAATATTTTAAGGGCTACAGTACAGAGGTTTTCAAAGTTTATTTCATGATCAATGCATCAGCATCCCCTGGGAGCTTAAAATGTATATTCTCAGGTTGCATCTCAAACCTACTGATTCGAAAACTAGAGTGTGGAGCCCAAAGTCTATGTTCTAATAAGCCCTCAAGATGACTCTGACACATGATCTAGTTTGAGGATCACAGTGTAATACATTTATGAAAAATGTACTCACGAAATAAGAGAAAGTTGACATTTTTTATTGAAAGGATGACATTGCTAGGGAGGCAATTTTGATCCAGACTTTTGAGGGAAAGTAATGTTCCTATATGTCAGAACATTTATTGAAATATTACAACAATCTATGAAGTTACTTTCAATTTACAGAAAATCACAGGTTTTAATTAAATTTCCCAAAGTTACACACCTGTCTCTTGATGAAGGAGCTAAACTATCTCTACTCAGAACTCATTGAGAAGAGAATAATATACAGGAAGGAAAATTTTTCTCAAATATGGATTCATCAGCAACATACGGACTGTGGTATTCATAATTCTAAGATAGCCCCAAGATTTCCAGCCTCTACTAATATGCTCACCTTCTCCCAATTGTCCAAACAATATCTAGGTTCTGCTGTAAGTTTATTTTAGAAATGTAAGTAAGGTCCAAATTAGTTGATGTTAACATTGGGACATTATCTGAGTGACCCTTACCTAATCCCACCAGGTCTGGGTCAAGAGGTCAGGGAAAGATGAAATCAGAGATTTGAAGCATGAGGATTCAATACAGTGTTTCTGGTTTGAAGACAAAGAAGTCTATTTGATAAGAGAAGCTGATGGTTCTAGGTGCCTGGGAGTGGCCCCTGGATGACAGCAAGAAATGGGAAACTTATTCATATAGTCACAAAGAAATGAATTCAGCCTACAACTAATTAACTTGGAAGAGTACCCTGAGCTTTGATGGAAATCATAGTTCCAGCTGAAACCATGATTTTATACTGGCAAGATCCTGGGCAGAGGGTCCAGCTAAATGCAACTCCTGGCCCTTAAAATGTGTGAGATAATAAGCCTGTGTTGTTTTCGGCCACCAAGTTTGTAATATTTGTTATGTAGTAATAGAAAAAAATGTATTTTTGGTATCAGAAGTGGTGTGTTTCTATAATAAATAGTTAAAAAATACAGAGAATACCAACTTGGAACTGGGCCCTGGGAAAAGGATAGATGAATTTTGAGGCATATGGTAGACGAAGGCTATATTTCATTGAACAGACTGATCGAAGAAATGTGAACATGAGAGACAATGATGGGGAAGGCTTAGAAGGAAGCGAAGAGCATGATAGAGAAAGCGGAACTAGCTTTGGACAGATTGCTAGTAGAAATCTTGCCTTTAAGGATTCTGACAGTGAGGCTCAGAAGGAAATGATGAATGCGTTATTGGAAACTGAAGGAAGGAAGTGATTCTTGTTATGTAGTGGCAGAATGCTTAGCAAAATTGTATTCTGCAACTACGTGGGAAGTAGAACTTTTAAGCAATAAACATGGCAGTACAGCTAAGGAAGTTCCAAATAAAGTACCAATGGTTCTGCCTCATTTCTTCTTGCCGCTTATAGTAAAATGTGAGAAGATACATAAATTGAGAAAAAAATTGTTAAACAAAAATCAACTGTCAAGTAAGTTTCTCCTACAGAGAACAGATAGCAGCGAAGTTAGCCAAGTGCCCCATGATGCACACTCTTAGGCAGACACAAAGGAGCCCATGCTGAGTCTGAAACGAGCAAAAAGATTCCCACACAGGGTGATAAGTCTGAAACAGACTGTAAGGACTCCTTATCTCTTGCTAAGAATGTAACCCAGACCCAACCCTCTGTTCTTAAATGGCCACAGAGGGGGCACAGAGACTGCAGCACATGAGACTACTTTTCCCCCAAAAGCAAGAACTTGATGATTTGGGAAATTTATATCCTATTCATATGAAAAAAGACTCTCAAATTAACATATCACTTCCAAAGCATGGTAGAGTGAAAGAAAGGGTGTGGCCATACAATCTTATGCTAAAACATTAGAAAGAGAAAAAAAGTCACAAGAGAGGATCTTTTAAGAGATTAAGAGTGTGCTTAGGGCAAAAGATATAAATAGATATTTCTCAAAAGAAGACATAGGAGCAGCCAACAGATACATGAAAAAATGCTCAGCCTCACTAGTCATCAAGGAAATACAAATTAAAACCACACTGAGATACCACCTAACTTCAGTCAGGATGGCTATCGTCAATAACTCATAAAACAACCGATGTTGGAGAGGATGCGGAGTAAAGGGAACACTTCTACACTGTTGGTGGGAGTGTAAACTAGTACAACCTCTGTGGAACACTGTTTGGCAATCCCGAAAAGATCTAAAAATCGACCTTCTATATGATCCCACAATACCCCTACTGGGAATATACCCAGAGGAACTCAAATCATGTAATGAAAAAGATACCTGCACATGTATGTTTATTGTAGCATTATTTACAATAGCAAAAACATGAAACCAACTGTGCTGCCCATCAAAAAAGGACCGGATAAAAAAAATGTGGTACATATATACATTGGGATATTATGCAGCCATAAATGACAAAATTATGAGCTTCGCAGAAATTTGGATGGACTTAGAGTCTATAATACTGAGTGATCTATCACAGAAACAAAGAACTGAGTACCACATGTTCTCACTCATAATTGGACCTTGAACAATGATCATAATACTATAAGAAAAGGATTGACAGTAGTGGGAAACCGCCAGGGGAGGGGGTTTGTGGGATTGGCAGTAGTGGAAGACTGTCAGGGGATGTGGGGGGGGCACACCTAATCAACAAGTGTACTTACATAATGAACATTTGTATACCTAACCCTGAATTGTACCCCACATCTTTAAAATGAAAAGATTAAAAACAAAAACAGCAATAAATAAATAAATAAAATAAAGAGTGTGTGTAACAGATCTTCTCAAACAAATTAGAGCACCACTAGGAAACTTAGGAGAATTGTGCCTGTTATCTCATCAGGAGCAAAAAAAAAGTGATATAACCTCCAAAACATTATTTGTAGCTATGATTTTTGTCTAATGGCATGAAACCCAGTGCAATTCACACACACACACACACACACACACACACACACACACACATACACACACACATATCTATGTATATGTACATATATGTATGTGCGTATAATATATATTTCATGATAAAATTATACCAAAGAAAAAAGTCTTCCAGGCTGAATTGAAAAAGACAGAGGGAAAGTAGGTGAAGAAAAGAGACTGTCATACACCTACAATTCTACTGTTAGGAAGACTGATAAAAATACTTAGTTGCCAATATCTTCTACTTTTCATGATTATGGAGGGATGACTCAGAAAGTGAACACAAGAGCCCAGAGGATGGAGCTGAGAGTCAGGAAGGATTATTTTTAGGTCTTGAAGCCTGAACAAGGAATTTTGTCCCACTGGATTTCAAATTACTCCATTTTACCTTGCATTTTTCTCTTATTTTGAAATAGAATCTCTACAATTTTATTGTTTGACAATTTCACCATTGTTGTGCATGCACATAACTTTGGCACATAATGCTGTCTTTAGTTTCACAGGTCCACATACAGAAAGGAATTGTGGCCCAGGATGAACTTTAACTGGGGGCCTGACAAGCCTTAATTTAAATTATTTAGATTAAGTTGAAATGTTAGGCTTGAGCTGACACTGTAATGGAATGAGATTCTTGGAAGGCTTAGGAAAAAGTGAGTGTATTTTGCATTTGGAGGAAAAAGAAATATTTTGGAGACCAGAGGAGACTGTGTTAGGCAGAATTTTAAGATGGCCTCAGAGATTTTTGGCCTTTGGTGTACACACGCCTTTTCCTAGTTATTCAATCAAACATTCATTTAACTACTGCTGTGAAGGGATTTTTCATACATAATTAAGGTCCCAAATCAGTTTTTTACTAAATTACATGGCCAAAAAAAAAAAAAAGAGTATGTGTGTGTGTTTTAAGTAGGTTTTTGTTGAGTTAAAGTTGTTTTAAATAATGAAGTCAAATAATTGATGTAAATTGACCACTGTTCTCCCAAATTAAATATTATTTGCTTTCTTTCATGTAGTCTCAGAATTATCACATAAATTACTGCACTTCAAGAGAATCCTTTAATTTGTCAAATGATAAGATAATCATTGCCTCTGATTATTCTTTTGTCTGAATAGTCTGCTGTACCTTCCATTAGCCTCTAGGTCACAATTATTAATCCCAAATGCCTTGTTTTATTTTTTCTATCTTCTGTTGCTTTTTGTTTTATATAGTTGTCCTTGGAATATACTTTGAGGCCAGAAATATTTTAGCAATCTGAAGTTTTTAAAAAGAAAGTTATGCTTCCTTAAACTCTATTTAAAACAATTTTATTGTATATCTTTATATTTGTTTACTAACAAAGCAATATAGACATTTTATTTTAGGCTACTTCTGGTGCCTCCGAACTTTTGGACATTCATTGGAACAGATATATATTCTTTGTTGCTCTTGTATTTGCAGTTGTTGGTGCTTATAAAGAGCTCTCATGCAATAAAAATTTGACCTGTCTAGGTATCACAGAGATACAGTCCAGGCCCATCTCATATATAAACCTAGTGCCAGCCGGAGAATAACAGCTGATTGTTCTGAATGAAACCATAAAGTCTGTTACTATATGAATTGGTGACCAGATTTTTTTTTCTGCCAAAAGATCCATCAGTGGGTTGGGCTATCAACTTAAATTTGACTGAATTCAAACCAGATGACCTTTATAAAGGCCTCATGGGCATGACTGGGGAGGGAAGTGAGAGAGGAGTGTAGAACGCCAACTGTCACATCGTATACTGTAGGAATTGCAACTACTTTATTCTATGCACCACTTTTCAGATTGCTGTAGTCTCCCTAGAATGTATGGTTAGCAACTTTACTTTAGCAAAGACAAGATTCTCAAAATTACAAAGTGAAGTTATTAATGAAACCCACCTGAAGAGGGTTATTCAAGCTGAAGTTTACTTCTTTCTTAGTTTTGACTTTTCCCTGTGAAACTAAAATTATTTAAACCTCACTATAATGTTGTTGTTAACTCTAGGCTTGATTCTATTCCACTGGGTGATCCTTCCTTATTGTGGAATAAAGTTGCTATTCTCTGCTACATGAGGATATTGGCAATTTCTGACAGAGAGAAAAATTCAAAGTTGATCACAAAAGTGAGAGAGAAAGTTCTAAGTTAATTTGATTATCAAATATTTATTTTTAAGCAACTTAATCAGCTAAAAGAGAACTAATCGCTATTGATATTCTAAAGTTAACAAATAGGCATTTTCTAAATTTTATGGGTTTTATCTCTACAATTAATATCCTTTGCTTTGGATAAACCATTGCCTTATTATTAATTGTCCTTTTGGTGTATTTAATGTATACATAAGTGTACAAAATAGCACATACATTCGGTTTATCATGCAAACTCTGAAGCAGCCCTAGAAATGTCAGCAGACCTTCTGGAGGCAGGAAGTAAGACTCATTTCAATTTCAAACTACATTAATTCTGAGTGAAATCAAACCTATTCTCACATTTGTTATGGCAACCTGGTCTCAGTAAAAAATTGCAGATTTTTAATGAGGGCATTTTCATTGGTTTCATTATATTCCCACAAACTCATAAATCAATTCCTGTCTGTCAGCCATTACAAATTTATCAGTTCTTATGAGTAAATGTGACAGCCAAATACCATTAAAATCTATAAAGCTATATCTCTGCTAGTTAGTTAAACACAGTGTTGGCCTCAATGATGCCCTCTTTGTTTTTTAGAGTTTATTCCAAGCTCATTTAAACTATTTAAATCAACAGGCAAAGTTGTACCCAAATAAAATAACAAAGGCAAAAAGAATATATTTATCTGAACAGTATAACTAAAAGCAAAATTAAATGAAAATCAAGTTAGGTTAAAAAAGTAAAATATTTTATCCAAATGATTTTATAAGAGAAAAAAACTATGCATGTAAGTTATATTGTAGTAACAAATAGCTATTAGTATCTTTGAAATTTACTCTTTAGATTCTTAACACCTTTGCATACACATGGTAAACATTAATTTCTGAGAAATAAAAATGTGATTTAATACCACATTCACAGCTTTATGCATATTCCAAAAGTCTCAGCAGACTAATTAGAAGTATCACATTTTATGGAATGAGCATTCCTCCCTATTTTCCTGGTCTCTAACTACTGTGTAAAATTTAAATAAATGAGGTATGTGTACAGCAGTGAGAAAGATGGAAAAAATGCTAAGTAGAATTGTAGTCAGGCTAATAAAGTGAATATTGGAGTCTATAATTTTTGTACCAACAAAAATTCTTAAGAGGAGTCTCAGTGAGAAAGTGATGATAATCAGACAAGTAAAATATCTGAACATCACAGAATTTATGATACCACCCAAGGCAGTTGCCAGCTGAGTAGATGTTAAAAAACAGGCCAGCTGAGTAGATGTTAAAAAACAGTCAATAGTACTAATTTATGTCTATTATATCTTATTGCCAGTCATGTAGCTCTGTAATTGAAATGCTCAGTAACAGTTTTCTACCTAAATTCTAATGATGCCCTTTATAATTCTCTTTTTAATGCAGTTCCTGAACTTTAGAAAGGTTGTTCACTGCCAAATGTCAGTTCATTGTGAGGTGCTGCATTGGAAAGCCTCTTGCTTTAAAAAAAGATGTATTGTTCGTTATGCCTGTTGAAAATTGCATTGTCCAAGCATGTGCTAAATTGTTGATCAGTTCTCTCTTATCAAAAAGGAGGGTAGAGAAAAGATCACTTAAAACTAACAACTTGTTTTCTAATTTAATAAATATATCATATGTAGAATATCTGAAAAACATTTTTAAAGGCGTATTCCTAGTTAGTATAGTGAATGGCACAAGGCTATTTAAAACAATAATTTTATAGTCTCTTAATCAGAGAGTTCTATTAAATAATTATTATCATAGCCATGCCATTAAAATTACCAGGTAAAATTCACCATCACTTCCCACCCAATTCATACCTCTAGGAAAGAATTTTTTCTTTTACTTGTGTATTTTTGAATTAAAGACTCCTCTTCCCATCCTTCTTTTCTGATCTATTATGTAAAACCATGTGAACTCAGAGTTTCTGAGATATCCAAATTGATAATTTAATTTTGATTTCTCATAAAATGAATGAAAAAAGACCATCAGAATTTTTCAGAGTAAATAAATTATGTTTTATTAACTTTGTTATTTAAAAATGTGATGGCAAGTGGAAAATTTTATAACCTAATTCTTTTACTGAGCAAATATAGTTTAAATTTAGTGGAAAAGACAGAATTATGTGTATATTTTATACATCTGGATATTGATTAAGCTTAACATTTCTAAAACTAGAGGATCAAAATTAAAAGCCAATTAAAGCTTTTTAAATTATATTAGGGAGAATGTTTAATAAAACTTATTCCGTTTATACCTATTTAACTGATACGTTGATTAACGAATGCATTGAACAAAGGTATATGTGTCTTTTCTTGGGATTTGAAGCTTTGAGAGATTAAGAATTTTAGATTTGCTTTTCTTGTGGAGCTCTGTCAGAAGTCATTTATGGGCAAATTATTCTGATTAGGACTAGATGGTTTCTCCGGACTGCCATAAAATAAATCTAAATGTCTCAGCTGTATTTCTGGTCCAGCAACACCCTCATTAAAGAAACACCACACAATTGCTATGTTGGCAGCCTTGATTTTAAACACCAGTCTAGGCTGCATGTAAAAGAGAATAAATTGCCTTCTTATTCCTCTGAAAGTCCATAGTGCTTGTAATTTGGGATTGAGAGGCGCTCTGAGAACAATGTCCAGAAGCATAAACTACTTCTCCCACAAGAGTATGATGCCTGTGAAACAGATGTCATTAACTACAACTCTCAATTTTTCATGTTTGACAGGCAAAGCCCAATATTTTAGAAATTATGTAACCACTCTTAATAAGTAATAAGTAAAAATACTCCCACGTTAAATTTCATTTCCCAGTTTTAGATGACTTCATTATCCTTGGTAAAACCAATAATAGTAATATGAGAGAAGAAGAAAAACCCTGAATTTGAAAGCCTGAGACACTAAAAAAATTAAGATTTCAATAGGCCTTCAGTCATGTCATAGATCAACTACACTACTTTTCTGTGGTGCTGATTCTGCAGCCTATGTTTTTAACTGACACAATACCTTAGGGTTTGAAAATATGAGAAACTGGATCTGTCAAAATGCAAACTGCTTACAGGTTAATGTGCAGTATCACATTTATTCTTATTTTTTGAAGTGTGGCTTTTGTGATAGTTGTTTACCACTTATTATAATATCTCCAGACTATCATTTGTGCTGAACTGTTTTAAAAATGTGGAAAATTCTGTGTTTCAGAGCTAAGGGAAAATACTGGATATGAATAAAATAATATACTTTGCTATAAATTTTTATTATAAAAAGGAACAAATTTTAATTACCTATACACATTCCATGGAGTCACACAATATAGAGTAGAAAGTGAACATAATTTATTCATATGATAATGAGATAACTTTACAAGTTACCTGTAGTGTGTATAAAATTTTATGTTAGTAAATTGATCTCATTGACTTTTCTTTCTTATAATGACAGAATCACTGGGCTGAGATCTTTGAAAATGCAAACTTGTAGCATTTTGATTCTTTGTTCATATGAGGAAAAAAATGTTCAATTCAGTTCAATATACATTGAATAAGCATTTACTCTTTTGTGGTGACCATATTGGACAGTAAGGTACACAATGAATAAAACAGAGACTCTTATGGACTCTCCAGCTAAGAAAAATAACAAAAATCAAAATAAACAAAGCAAAACAAAAAAATCTTCAAAAGCTGTACCATTAAGAGTTTCAACACAAATATTTTTTTCCTTTTATTCTCTTTACATTTCTCACTACATAAATAAAATTACTTAAAATTTTTCCAGTTAAGAAAGAGAAACACTGAAATTTAGGTAATTCATCTGGTTTTTCCAGAAGTTTTTAGCAGGTGTGAGAGAAGGAATACAGGTCTCTGACTTTTTATTGAATAGAAGAATTCAATTAGAAGACTGTACCCTGAATCTGGCTCCAAAGCCTCCTATTTCTATAATATGGTATAGCGCTATGACTTTAGAAAAGTTACTTAAATTTGTTGCACCTTGACCAATTCACCTGTAAAATACCTCTCCTTCCAACCTTTAAAAGTCAAAATGATGATTATATGAAATAATATACACAAACAATGTAATTTTGTATTTTCAGTTTTGTCACTAATAAGTTTTTAATTCAAAATAGCCTACCACTCTTAAAGGTTTCTCATATTAAGGAACACTAAACATTCTGAATGGTCAAAAAATGGACACCAAATGAAGTTATTAACTTTAATATATTGAGTAAAGTGATATATTCACTTATCCATATTCAGAAACCAATGTTCTGGGTATTTTTGTTTGTTTGTTTTTGATTTTATAAAAAAGGCCTATGATTCCCATCAAACCTTTGGAGTGTTCTATGTTAATGCTCTGAATCACACTTTAAAGATTTATTAAAAATGTGTCAAGAGTTGATATTTGAAGATAAGATCTCTGTTAGCATGATGTTATTGTAAAAACTGATGGACAAAGTAATATATACAGCAAAAGAAATCAACCCTGTGATGAAATGGTCTTTCAAAGGAGCTTCTGTGCCAAAGCAATATTGGTGCTGTTATAAAACATGAGAGTTGAGAGGAAGCCAAAACATTTAACTCCAAAGCTGGAGATCATATTCTAATCACTGGATTTTATTCAATTGTCACAATAGCTATTATATGAAAAAATATACTACCTAAGTAATAAATATGTATTTGGGAGTTGCTTGGCAGATCAATGGAAGAACACATTTTCTAAAAACTGAATTATTATGGTCTTGGGGTAACAAACTTTGTAAGGTCTGAGCCAATACATATTTTCTCTATTATCTCAAATGATTATCTCTTATAGGCACATTGATTTGATCTCAAAATTGAATGTGGTTAATTTAGAATTATACTTACCTTTCCTGTTAGCTAGAGGATGATACTCATTTATGCTGAAGATCAAGATGCAGCTTTTAGACATTTTAAAAATAGTTTTGAATGATGTGATGGGAGTTGCTTCCTTTGCCTATCTAGGTGTTCCCTCAGAAAACTTCACAAAGGAACTGAAGACAAACCATCATCAGTGAGTGAAAAAAATTTCACAGTTAACAAAAACGCATCAGGATATGGGTCAAAGAGTCAACCGATATTTGACTTATGAAACTTGTTTGGGAAATACTAGAAGAGTGAGTTCATGTGAAAACATTTACACTGAGCTTTTCTTTTAAGTTATTATTTGTCAATGGGAATTTTTAGACAATGAGTATAAGGAAAAAGAAAGATCAGAAAAGGTCACATTTATTTTGGGTCTGGGAGATTGTGCTTTTATCTGAAAAGAGGGATTCTAACACAAATTAACAACAGCAACAAAAAATTTCTGCTTTGACAGCGATGGTCCTGCACATAAGGTTGCAATGTCTGAGTAAAGGCGATTTGATGACATGAAGGAATAATTTTCCAGACAGTTAGAGGGTACAGGTGGGAGTTGAATATTAATTGCCTACCTGATTGTAACCCACTTGTTCTTTTTCAAATACAAGCTTTGGGCCAGAATATTTTTTCAAAAATGTATCTTTTACCCTCTACATTCAAACTACTCGGTAGTTTAAAAAATGCTCCAAATTGATAAATGTTTCCTTTTCTCACATGCCCAGGAATTTTAGCTAGGCTTATTTACCTATTTACTATCTTTTAAACACTTAGTAGTATTAAGAAACAGCAACTATAAAATGTTGAATCAAATATTCTTTTCTTAATCTTTTTTGGGATCTTTATCCATTTGGTTTATTTTATAGGCTGTAGTATAAAGTGAAAAAAGCAAAGATTTTGGAGTCATAAAGCCAGATTTGGAAACTTTAGCACCAAAAAGGTACTGGGTTTTGAAGATCACAGAACTGGAGTGTTAGTTTCCTCATCTATGAAATGAAAACAATAATTCTAAGTGCTTCTTAGAAAAACACATATTGAATAACAGAAATTCTGAATTTTCCGGACCAATGCCTGACAGACAAAAGTTGAGATTCTCTTCGTACATAGAAAATTAGAGACACATCTGATTTTACCTACCTAATTAATTATTGTTTATTGTTAACATGGGTATGTATGCATCCTCTCTTTCAATTCTATTCAGCCACTTGGGAGTGAATTGCTCTATCAAATGCTAATATAATTTTAAGGATGACAGTTTTTTCTCTTCACTTTTTTCTTTTTCACTATATTCTTACTTTTAGATAGGAATAAAATAAACTGTTTATTATGTTATTATTGTAAATATATGTAGAATTGATTTGGCAAAAATTTCTAATGCTGCTTAAACAGCTAAGAGCTGTAGGCAACAGAATTCTATCTCACATTTTAAATTCACAGTATCACAGGATAGCATATGTGCTCACCCACAGTGTGGCAAACTTGTTCACAGTTAATCAAAGAGCAGATATGTTCCTCATGTAGAATAAAAACAATTAATCTTGGGATAAAACAACTGTAATATCATTTTTTTATTTTGCTTTATTTTTCTAGTGAACTCCAAGTGTTAATTTTTAAAAATTAATCAAATGAAGGCAATTCAGGATTTTTTCTCCATTTTTAAGTCCTGGGAATGAATATTAGAAAAGAGACCAACTTTATAAGTTTGTTAACATCCAAAGATAATGTTGAGCTTTAATAAGCATGAAATAAATAGCAGCTATTGATGAGAAGAAGGCAATGTCATCAATGGCAAAGCTATAACCTATAGAGAGAAAGAAAACTGTAAGTTCTAGCTGCAGTATCACTTAGTGTTTCATCTTGGGAAAGTGATTGGATCTCTTTAGTTTCCTCACCCATAAATGGATAATGACAAGAGTACACATTTTGAAAATTTGAGAATTAAGCGAGAAAAAAACCTTAAAAGCCCTTAGTACAGTCACTGGCACATTATACAGTGTCAACATATATGTCATACTTTTATTATGTTAATATAATAATAACCATATTATATATATTCCCACATGAACACATTTGAAATGAGATGGACATTAATCTAGTCAATTATTCAGCTGGTATTAAACTTTAATTGCATTTAATTGTGTCTAACTGTGCCATCTGCCTTTTTGATAGATATTGCTTTGCTCTTGAGTCTATAAGATAAGATATTTTCACACTGGGGTTTGGTTGGAGGACAAAATTATGAGTTTTTTTTTTTATTACCCAGCTTCTTTCTTTAAGGCAATACAGAGTAATACCTATAAAGCATTTTTGTTAAACAAACCAACAAATAAACAAAACTCGAAACTGACCAAGAATCTACAATTACTTTATAGTGTAGAGTTGCTATATGCATACATTATTTAAAAATACACAGCAATATACTAAGCTTGTTTATCTGTAAGTAATGAAATTTATGTTATTTGGACTTTCTAAGACCTATCAAAGGTGTAATAATAAACAAAATACAGCAATAGAAGGAGAACAAAAGAGAAAAATGGGCAGACAAGAGATGTTAAGGTGAAGAGTTTCTTGGACACAGTGATCAGTTGGAGGTGCTGTTAGAAAGAGGAGATCAGGTTTTCCAGATCTGTAGAGAAGAGTATCGCCAAGTTCAATGGTTCCATAGAAGGAAGAGCACACAAAGGGCAAGAGAAGGTAGCTGTCATAAAGGTTTGTGACATGACATGATGGAGTTGAAGTGTAGGATATCCAGGGGAACGTGAAAGAACTGAAATTTCGGAGAGTTTTGGATGAACATACAAGTGTTACAAATCAGTCAAATGACCAATAATATGTTTTACAAATAAAATAAAACATGTTGGCTCTTCCTGGGATCCCACATACAAAAAGGTACCTCTGCGAATAGCTGAACTGTTTATATCTATGTATTTTTTTACACATATTCTCACCTTCTGGAAAATCTTTATTTTCTTTATTTTCTTATTTTATTGTTTTTTTCCTATATTGGTATTATTTATACACTCCATAGGAAAGAAAAATGAATGCTTATAAAATAGTTAACTTTGTGAACATACTTTGAAAAATAATTTTCAGTTGTTTACCAATAAAAAAAGGTATTGCCTTACTAAATTGAAAATATTTCATTTTTCTTTTTTCTTTCAGAACTAGCCTTTGTTTGTCTTGCCCTCATCATGTAGAGAAATGGCAGGGAGTAGATTTTTTTTTTTTTAAATACAAGAATTCATTATCACCCTTGTATTATCTCCCTGTAGATTCTGGAAGAATGCAATCTTGACTATAATCCTTGGCTGCCGTGTTTGCCTATGCATGTTTTGAAAATGATTGTAGCTATTTTATATTATCAGATCTCTAAATTACCCCTTCAAAAAGTTGCTCAATTTATTTTCCCCATCTTTTTTCCTTGTCGTGGCTACAGGAATTATGAGCCCATGATTTTTGTAATCATTTTGTATAATTTGAGTATTCACTTTCTTCTTCCAAGAAATTTAATAAAAAACCAGTCCTATTATGGTCCTAAATATTAATGATGTACACATGAAATGAGTTTAGAAATGGAATTTACTGAGACAGAGTAAAAGAAAATCTGTGTGGAAAAATAAAATCAGATTTAAACTGGAGATTTTTGTATTAAAGAACAACTAACAACAACAACAAAAAGATTTTCACAAGTTTGTTGCTAATATGAAGGACACAAAATAGTGGGCACTCCAGTAAGCATATATAAATCCTGATATTAATGCCTTATGCACATAAAGTAAACATATTCTTTCTGGGTATCATTTAGTTCATTTGGAAATTATCCACTTTAGATATCTACTGCACCTGATATACCCTAAGTTGCAATGTGAACATAGAGAGGTAAGAGTCATTATGAATGAGAATAAGAATTAGTTACAGTAGATTTACTTGGAAGTTTCTGCCCTTTCATTTGAATCAAGCAAACACAAGTTTTAAGCAAAAACAGTGTATTTAGAGGTGTAAGATCTCTATTTGGCTAGTTTAAATGAGTTTTTTAATGCTTTGACTTTTTAAATGAATGTCGAATTTCTTCTTCAAATAAAATCTTAGTGTCTGAAATATTCCTGATATAATATATTGATGTAGGATGTTTCTTTCAAATATGAATTGAGAAATCGTCCCCTGGGGACACTAGGGGATGGACAGTTCCAAGCCCCAGACACCCCTGGTGGTGGCCCAAAAGCAAGAGCAGGAGAGCACAGTTCATGGCAGAAGGGGTGAGTGAAAGTGACAGAAGTTTTGTTTTCTGCACACCTAACATGAGCCTCTGCAGTCTCAACCAAGGGAAAGAAAGTCCATGAACTGCCCTCTGCACCCCTCCCTCACTAGCTGTACACAGAGGGCTACCCTAAAGAAAGAAAGGGGGACCAGCAGGTGTAACGTGGAGCCTGGAAAACCCCATCTCCCAAGTGCCCTGTGCCATAGTTGCCATCCCTCCCATGAAGAAGTTCAGTGGTAAACATCCTGCAAAGGGTGACCTGTGCTGTGTGGGTGCTACCCACTCTCTCCCCAGGGCACAGCAGGGGGTGAAGTAACCAATTCAAGGAAATTTCTCTGGTGTCCACAGCGATTGTAACCCTAGGTCAGGACTGCAGATATGGCTAGCACTCAGGGGACTGCCATTGTTGCCATAGCCTGTCTATAGAGCAGAGTGGAATCTAAGATGCAGTGCCTCTTCACAGCATTTCAGAGAGAGGGACCTTACCCACCTGTGGACAGAGAAAGAATCAACAACCCCGCACCATTTTCTTTCTACTCCTGGGCAAAAGGAGCAGTGCCATTTACATGGGAGAAGGCCACTTCACACTCCCAAGGACTCCTGAGCAAGAGTAGAACCCCAGGTCCCTGCCTGGGTACCTGTCAATTCTGCTGACATATGGCCTGGGGAGAAGGACACTGCTAGAGCTCCAGTCAGGATCCTTGTGGCCTATCCCAGAGGATGCCATTCCTGTCAGACTGCACCAGAGTTTCTCCTGAGATCACCACCTTTCCTGCCACTGCTGCCCATGTTTACAGGTGGGCCAGAGCAGAAAGGACAGGAAACAAACAAACAAACAAACATCCACAAACAGCTACCTCAACAGTAGCAACCTTATCTAACAAAGAAGCCCAACAAAAACACACAAAAAAAGAGATGGGTCTGCCCTCTCAGATGAGGAAGAATTAGTGGAAAAAATTTGGCAATTGCCAAGGTCTAAATTAATCAGCACCCACAAAAGGGCTTTCAAGATCCCAAGCAATGGAACTCAATAAGAATGACCTGTCCCTGATGATGAACATAGAATTTAGATGGCGAATGGCAAAGACACTCAAAGAGATCCATGAGTAGGGAGACAGAAATCATCCAGGACACAAAAACAGTGCAGGATATGAAAGCTAAGTTGGCGATTATAAGAAAATTTTTTTCCTAGAATTTTAAAACACAATAGCAAGCCTGAACAGCAGAATCAACCAGACATAGGAAAGAATCTCAGAGTTTGAGAATCAAACTATTGAACTCATCCAGTTTGTCAAAAAATAAAGAGAAAAGCCTAAGGAAGACTAAGCAAACCTTATGAGAGGTTTGGAATTATGTGAAGAGACAAAAATCTATGGTTGATTGGCATCCCTGAGAGAGGAGGGGAAAATGAGAACACCCTAGAACAAGCTTTTCAAGAAGTCATCAAGAAAATTTCTCCCATCTCTCTAGAGAGGTGACCATGGAAAACAAGAGATCCAGAGACCTTCTGTGAGGTTTTATATGATAAAACCATCCCCAAAACACATAATAATTGTCTTCCCAAGGTAAGCATGATAGAAGAAATCTAAAAGACAGCTAACAAGAAGGGACAGGCCACTCACAAAGGAAGATCCATCAGACTAGCATACATCTCAGCAGAAACATTACTAGCCAAAAGGGACTGGGGTCTCATCTTTAACTTTCTTAAAGAGGCAAGAATTTCCTACCCCACTAAAATAAGTTTCATTAGCAAAGGGTATTTAAAATCCTTCTCAAACAATTTCTAAGATAATATGCCACCTACACTCTAGCCCTTTAGGAGATGCCTAAGAAAGTTCTAAGCACAGAAACTAAAAAACAGTTCCATTCATCACAAAAGCACAGGCAAGCATAGAGTTTACAGACCATACAAATCAACCACAAGCCATAAAAATCAAAGCAGCCTCTTAATAACCATAGGACAGGAACAAACCCTCACATATCGACTTAAATGTGAGTGGACTGAATGTGTCACTCAAAAGATACAGATAATGGCAAACTGGATAAAGAAGCATGATTTGTTCTGCTGCTACATTTAGAAAACACATCTCACTGCACTGACACTCACAAGTTTAAAATAAAGGGTTGGAGAAAAACCTTTCAGGCAAAATGAAAAACCAAAAATAGTTGAAAAGAACAATGATGGGCACTACATAATGATAAAAGGCTCAATCCATCAGCAAGACATATCCATCTCAAATATATATGCACTCAACATAGAAGGACCCAGATTTATAAAACAATTGCTAATTAAACTAAGAGAGGACATAGCTATACAATTATAGTCAAAGTCTTTAGTACTCTGCTAAGAACCTTTGGTATATCATCAAGGCAAATAATGATCAAGGAAATAAAAACCTTAACTCAACACTTGATCAATTGGACCTAATGAACAGCTGGTGAACTCTTTACCTAACAATCACAGAATATACACTCTTCTCATCAGCTCATGGAACATACTTCAAGATTGACCACAAACTGAGACATAAATCAAGAGTGAACAAATGTCAAAAGGTGGAGATCTTTCCAAGCATCTTCTTACACCACAGGAGAATAAAAATGAATATCAACAGTAAGATCCTCCCAAAACATACAAATACATAGAAATAAAACAACATGCTTCTGGATGACTTTTGGGTTTATACAGAAATCAAGGTAGAAATAAAAAAAATCCTAGAAACAAATGAAAACAAAGACATAACACACCAAAATCTCTGGGATACCATGAAATCAATGCTAAGAGGAAAGTTTATAACATTTTACACACATTAAAAAAAAATAGTGAAATTCCAAGAAAATAGTCTAAGGTCACACCTAAGGGAGCTGGAAAGACAAGAACAATCCAATACCAGAATTAGCAGAAAAATGGAAATCATTAAAATAAAATCACAGTTAAATAAAATAGAGACAAAAAAGGTATAGAGAGGATCAATGAGATGAAAAGTTGGCTCATTGAAGAAATAAATAAGATTGACAGAACCCTTGCCAGATTAGCAAAAAAGAGAGAGTGAGAAAATTAAAATAAGCACAATTAGAAATAAAAAGGCAATGTTACAACTACCCTTAAGAATTACAAAACATAATCAGCGATTACTGTGAATATCTGTATGAAAGGAAACTAGAAAATCTAGAAGAAATGTAGAAATTCCTGGCATCACATAACCTCCCAAGATTGAACAGGAAGATACTGAAATTCGAAACAGATGAATAACAATCTTTGAAGTAGACTCAGTAATAAGAAACTTGCCTACCAAAAAAAGTCCTGGGCCAGAAAGTTTCTCAACTGAATTCTACAAAATGTACAAGGAAGAGCTGATACCAATTCTATTGAAAGTATTCAAAAGAATAGATAAGGATAGAATTCTCTGTAATTCAATCTATTGAGCCAATACTATCCTAATATCCCCAAATGGCAAAAACCTAACAAGGAAAGAAAATTTAGGCCAATGTCCCTCATAAAAGTCAATGCAAAAATTCTCAAAAAGATCTAGAAAATCACACCCAACAGCACATTTCAAGGTCATTCATCATGACCAGGTGGGCATCATTCCTGAGATACAAGATTGGTTCAAAAATGTAAACCAATAAATGTAATCCATCACATACACAGGTGAGAAACCAAGAACCACATGATTATCTCATGAGACGCAGAGAAATAATTTATAAAATTTAATATTTCTTTTTGATTAAACCCCTCAAACATCTAGCCATCAAAGGAACATTCCTCAAAATAACGACTATCTATGACAAACCTGCTAACAGCATCATACAGAAGGCAGAAGCTGAAAGTATTCACCCTAAAAACTGAAACAAGACAAGGATGCTCACTCTCACTCTTTTTAGTCAACGTACTGCTGGAAGTCCTAGCCAGAGTGATCAGGAAGGAGAAAGAAATTAAGGGTATCAAAATAGAAAACCAGAAAGTTGTTACCCCTCTTTGCAGCTGATATAATTTTATACCTAGAAAAACCTAGTCTGTCAAAACCTCCTCACACTGAAATACTTACTCGATAAAGTCTCAGGAAAAAAAATCAATGTATAAACACAGTTACATCTCTATACAACAACAACAAGCAGGCTGAAAACCAGATAACAAAACATAATTCCATTCACAATAGTCATGAAAAATAAAGTAAAGTACTTGACATCTATCCAACCAAAGAGGTGCAAGCCTTTACAATGACAACTATAAAACACTGCTCCGAGAAATCAAGGATGACACAAATAGATGGAAGATGATCCCATGATAATGCTTTGGAAGAATCTGCATCATCAAGATGTTAATTCTACCCAAGGTAATCTAAAGATTCAACACAGTGCCTGGCAAATTGCCAGCACCATTTTTCACAGATCTAGAAAAGACAATATGGAAATTCATATGGAAGCAAAAAAGACCAAATAACTAAAACAATCCTCAGACAAAAGGACAAAGCTAGAGACGTTACAGGTTCAGACTTTAAATTTTACTACAAAGCTACAGCAAAGACAGCACGGTGCTGGTTCAAAAATAGACACATAGACCAATGGAACAGTACAGAAAATTCAGAAGTAAAATCACAAACTGTTGAACCAACTCATTTTTAACAAAGCCAACAAAAACAAACATTAGGGAAAGAAAACTATATTTAGCAAATGATGCTGGAAAAACTGGCTAACCACGTGCTGAGGAATAAAACTAGACCCCTATTTATCACCGCATACAAAAATCAACTCCAAATGGAGTTAAATGAACTATAAGAATCTTAGATGAAAACTTAGGGGATGCCTTTGTGGACATCAGAGTAGACAATGAACTAATGGCTACATCCTCAAAAGCAAATGCAACATAATCTAAAACTGACAGGTAAGATCTTATTAAACTAAAGAGTTTTTGCACAGCAAAAGAAACCATCAAGAGAGTATAAAGACAACCTACAGAATGGGAAAAAATATTTGCAAGCTATGCATCCAACAGAGGCCTAGCATCCAGGGTCTATAAGGAACTTAAATGAATAGACAGGAAAAAAATAATAGTCTCATAAAATGTGGGCAAAAAACATGAAAAGAAACTTCTCAAAGGAAGACATACAATCAATAAACATGAATAAAATGCTCAACTTCACTAATCATTAGAGAAATGCAAATCAAATCTACAATCGGACATCATCTCACATCAGTCAGGATGACTATCATTAAAAAGTAAAAAACCAACAGGTGCTGGTAGGGCTGTGTAGAAAAAGGAATGCTTCCACACTGTTGGGGGGAATGTAAACTAGTTTAAACCTTTATGGAGAGCAGTGTGATGTTTTCTCAAAGAACTAAGAATTGAGCTACCATACAATCCAGCAATTTCACTTTCTTTGAAGTGGGGAAAGAAAATAATTTAAAAGTTGAGGCTTAAATTTTTCCTCCATGAAAGACCAATGATATAACAGTGAAAAAAACCTAAAAAGAAAATATGAATGGATAGACTTTTGGTCATATGTGTACTTTATATTTCAGAATAGCAAATTCTTGGGAGTAAAAAAAAAAAAAAATAGCTGTGACCCAATAACGTGGGAATGGAGGGCACAGTATATTCTAAAATTAAATTCAATTTATTTAATTAGAAATCTCAAATTTTAGGGTCTTTAGAATTTTGGCAATTAAACATGCTAAATAGTTAAATGGGACATTTTAAAGAATGTAACAGAAAAAATGAATAGGTAATCTAAAATTCCTATTATGTTTTTGACTATCAAAGTTTAGGTAGGAATAGACAAATACATTTAAAAAGATATTTCTACAACATTTCTTATATGCATATGTTCTGATATTGTGAAGTCATTTACAAATATTTATGATACCAGTAACTACTATTGAAAATAAATTGTAGACCTTACAGCTAATACACTTATCACATATTCAAGTTTTATCTTCCTCATAGCATGTTTTAGCTTACTTCTCATAGCATAAAAACAGTTTCTATGAAAATCTGATTTCTTACCTGCTCAGACTAGAGACGTCATATTCAGACATGCCTCTTATTTGCAATCAATTCTGATTTCCAGAATTGATGACAAGGTATACATAATAGGCAAAACTATCCTGACTGATATAGCAAATTAGCCTACAACTCAGACGTTACTAAATTCTAATCATTAAAAGGTGGGTTTAGGTATCACAGAAACAGAAGATAATGATTCTTTATCAAAATGACTGCAAACAGAAATTCCTAGTCTCCAAAAACGATCCCAAGTGCACTACATCGTCCAGTATGTTCCCCTGTTGTACCTTTCTTCATTGAATCCAGGTGTCCTATCACTTGCATAGACTACAAAATAAAATAATGGTCTGTCAGTTCTGGGATATGCCTGTAAGAAGGCTGGCAGCAACCATTTCTTTGCTCTTGGAAGACTCATTTTCATAGGCAACTACCCTTCTGGAGATACTACATGGAAAGTCATATCAACAGAAGAAGCCCTGAGACTGTATGAAAAAAAAAAAAAGAGAGGGTCCAGCTATACTAGCATTTCAGTCTAACATGCAGATGATTCCCATCTCCACTACTACATGGCCACAACTACATGGGAATCCCCAAGTGAGACCAGGTAAACACCAGATGAGCCTAGTCAACTCAGCAAATGCTAATATATAGTCAAACAACTGTTATTTTAAATTATTAAGTTTTGAGGTAGCTTTTCTCGAGATAATCAAAGAGGAAATTGGTACCAAAAATGATTCCAGAGAAACCAACCCTTAAGTGGGAATCTGTAAGTGGGTCTAGGTCTCTGATCTAAATAGATTTAAAAGCATCCATGAGCCTGGTGGTATGGATAGCTCATAGAACACAGGGATAAGGCAGTTATTTAAATTATCACATATATTAACCTGAAATTAAGTGTTTATAAAAGAAAAATTTTAGGTAAGCAAGGAGTAACTGCCATAATATAAGGATAAATATGGAAATGGTTGGTTGCTTCTAAATGCACTGGAAACTTGGTGAAAAAAAATTTGAGTAAGCAGTCAAAAAACACCCATGATTTTCCTAAATTATTTTCTGTAGTTGCACAGTCAAGATTTCTGAAAACCCAACTATTTCTTAGTTGTATTTAGGTTTGTTCACACATTTGATTTTTACTTTCTCAAGAGTTAAGTCTAATCCAGTTATTATATTTTACCTCAGGGCCAAACTCACTATCATACACAAAGGTTAACAAGCACATGCTGAGTTAATAGATGAATATATGAGAAGACATGGTTAAAAACAATCAATATGATAAGTTAAGAGCAACAATGTTTATTATTAAAAGCATTCTGATTTCATCTTAGAAAATATGGAAAGAAGAACATATTTGTTACTTTTCATAAGAAAATTGAAAAATTAAAATTTGGACTTTTAAAATTCTATTTGAAAAGACCTATGGGAAACATGTATTTTATATATGTTATATATTTAATACATATATAATAGTTAAATATACTACTAGTTTTAGTGTTGGTTTTTGATTTCCTACATATTTTAGTTAAAGATTAAACTTTGTGGACATATTTGGGAGGAACATTTATTCTTATTCAAATGGTTACGGTTTTAATTTTATTTCTAGTCATAATATTTATTTATGCTTTTAAAAGAGGAAGACAATATTTTTCAGAATCCCTTTCTGATTGCTTATTTGAAAATAATTTCTTAAGTCAAATATTGTGATGATCATTTTTGAATAACAAGCAGCCTACATTTCTGACCTGACATGAAAAGCATACCAGTTGGAGATTTTAACCACACTTATACAGAAACACAGTTCACAATGATCCTGGTGGAAGGACTGGATTTCTCTATTAACTTTCCCTCAAGAGAAAAACACTTGGCTATTTACTTCTGCTTCTACTTCTACTTCTGGGGTTTCACTGTTGTTGCTTCTGTATGACATAAACAGCCTGCTCAGCTTAAATTCACCAAACTTTTAGAATGCAATTTAGTAGTTGCTAAAGCCTTAAGGTAAACACAAATGCTGGACAATATTTCATACAGCAATATTCCCAATTCACCTATGTTATGAAGAGTGATCTTCATAGAGATAGTTGCACTCTATTCTCTAAATTGTTTTTAAATTTCCTTGTGGCTGGCTTAAGTCAATAGAGCAGTGTAGTGTACCTTTTGAAAAATCTCTTGCCTCACTTCTCAATACTCTCCTTTTTTTTTCATTTTAAGCAAGAGAAACTCACTGTCATATACTGTGTAGTTGTCTGTGATCAATTGGTCTAACTCTGCTGGATTAATGCCAGATTTCAACATTTAGCTCCCCCCGGCAAACTACTTTCCCACCAGTGGTTTAAAAATGATCACTTTTATGCTTAAGCACACACATTGACATCTCCTGTCTTGAATTCTTCTGAAAAAGAAGAAAAATAGCTAGAGAAGTCTACCATAGCAGCCCCTTCTGGCAGGGATTTGAAAGTAAAAGAGCATTTCCAATTTCAGTCAAAATCAACTGGTTCAGAAAAGTTCAGGTACTTCAGAAGTTAACACAGGGCTCCCTTTGGTCCCATCAGGATTGACATTCCTATCTGCCTGGTTTGCTTTGACTCTGTTCAAGCTGTTTTGTTATTACTTATAGAAAATGTTGCCTCAGCTGGAAAGCGGAATCATATCAGAAACCATTTTTGGAGGAGCTTAATGATGATATTTCAGTGGGACAAAAGAAAAAGAGTACCCCCTTAGGATTTCTTTAAAATCCATAAAGCCAGATTTTGAAAAGAGTATTATTGGAATGCAGCAAGAAACCGATCCTTAACAATTTCCATTCATTGAATTGCTTCCTGGTTGCTCTTTAAATGACAAACCTTCATGGTGTAGAGCACCCTTACATGCTGGAAAACATAGCTGCCTTCTGATGAAACTAATGCTTGTAGGTTCATACAAAGAATTGAAATCAATTATTCTCTCTCTTTTCCTCTTTGTGGATGAAATTTTAAGCTTTGCTCAAAATATTTTGTATTTTTCTTCTCAATAAAAATGGGAGAAGAAATTCAGAAATGATCACAGAAACCAAGAACTGAGTATCGCATGTTCTTACTCATAAGCGGACCTTGAACAACTATTCTAATACTATAAGAAAAGTATTGGCAGTAGTGGGAAACTGTTGGGGGTGGAGCACATCTCATCAACAAGGGCACCTGCATAATGAACATTTGTATACCAAACCCTGAATTGTACCCCACATATTTAAAATAAAAAATTTTAAAAATTAAAAAAAAAGTGCCAGTTAAACTTGAAAACAAGGCTAATAGTTTATTTTCTTAACGTTTTTGTACTTTTATTGATTTTTTAAGGGCAATTACTAAACAAATGGAATTGTTGAATTGTTGTAGCCTCTTCATGAGCTATCAACATGAAAAATTACTAAAAATGCTACATCATTTTGATGAGGCTTTAAGTGAAATCAAATCAAGAAGTTTCCTTAAGTCTTTATGTAGAATATCTAAATAAACTGGTACCTACCAAAAAAAATCACAGTAAAGTTAGAAAAGATACACCAAAACAACCAGCTTGCAAGAGTGAAAAATGCTATTGAATCAGATGGTATCCTATTTGGGAAAGATTATCAATGCAAAAGGATTCACAGAAGGAATTTGTGGGCTGAAAGAGTTAGAGGAGCTTCAAAAAACAAGTGCTCCTGCAGCAGAAGTTTGAAGAAATAGAGAGGTACAGTTCATGGCAGAGACCGTATCTTAACTTTATTACTCTTTAGCATAAAGAAATGGGAATTTCTAGAAAGTTTATGTAAATAAAAACAACTAAAAGTCCTTAATCTAAGCTCAGGAGGATGAACACCTTAATTATCTTTCCTATCCATTATGAAATAAAAATGACCTCAAGAAGCACAAGTCCAAATGTGAACATTTTTTTTCTCCAGTGGATACTAACTAAAACCAAACCAATACAAAACAAAAAACCAAAATTCTAAATATTTGCAAATATTTTAAGAGTAACTTTACCCTTTTTATTAGTTAATGCAATAACTGCTACAGCAGTTAAATAATTTTTGATATTTTTCTATCACTGAAGCTTTTTTTCAGAGGAGTAAAATTTCAGGCAGCATCTGTTATAAAATGCTGTAATGATGTACCTTGGGTAAGTTATATTGTTGTTTAAGACACATTTAAAGCAAATAAACTAAATATATTTTAAAATAAGAATATTGTAAAATATCTCAGGACACACACAAACAGATGTATATCTTGATTTCGCAGAAAAAACATTATATTCTGTGTCATACTAAGTTTTTCTTATTATATTCTACCTTACTGAATATTGGTCATTCATATTTCTTTTTATGTCCAATAACACATATATTAAATTAACCCATAGCAATCATGCCTCTGCTATTCTAAATTCTAAATATAAAGTTATTCTACATAAAACACATTAGAAACATAAGGAATTTTAAAGACAACTCTACTATATTGGAAATGAATACAAATTTTCAAATATTAGACTACAAAGATGAAAAATTATATTAGGTGGCAGGTATTACAATTGAAGAAACTGTATTCCCTGTGAAAGTTGCAAATTTGCTTCTGATATGAGAAAAATACTTGCTAAAACAAAACACTTTTCTTGCTTTCTCAAATATATCAGTTTTGTGGGGAATCTCTTACAAAATATTTTTCACATGGTGGTCAGTTAATTGGTTTTCAAAGTTGAAACCTGGAATGCAACTTTTGTAATTGAAAATTCTAGAACACAGACATCTTCCTTAACACAATATCTCAACCCTGGGATATAGCTTAGTTCCTGGCAGCTCTGGACAGATTTTTGGCATCAGAAAAATACTTTAGCATTTCATGAATCTCGTTAAACGTACAGCTGTCACTTTTGACATTTAAAAAAGTTTGTTTTTATTTTAGTGACCTAGCTACTATTTTTTAACAAAACATACCCATCCCTCAATAAAACCTAATCTGATTAATATCTATTAAACTAAACCTGCAATCCTTCACAACTTTAGGAATTTTATGTTTTATTTCCCAATCTGTGATGATACAATGAATCTAATTATCAATATGAATACAATTACTATAAACTACTACCAAAATAAAATTTAATAAACAAACAAAAAACCCAGTTACTTTGTTACTTAAATTTATATGAAGTTTGCCAATTGGCTGGTTCACCTATAACATTCCAAGTATCATTGACAAATATATACATGTTGAGGACACTCTTTAGGCACTTCCTCTAACTTAAAATTATAGAATAGTATTCAAATGCCTTAATTCCATGATGACCAAATATTTTTGTCAAATTACTCAATCAGCACAAAGTCTTTCTCACTCTTATTTATAAAACAACACAAGTGTAGTTAGGATTATAGAGATACACAGTATAGACTAAATTTTGTCACTCAGATGTAAGAAAAATAAGATCCAGACAAATGAAGACATCTCAAAATCTCATAGTTTTAGGGATAGGGTTTGTAGTCTAGTACTAAAGAAGAAAAGTTGAATGTAAAGTATTGCATTTAAATTTCAAAATATGCCTATCCTAATGCAAGAAAATATAATACCTGGTGAAAGATGTCTTGTTTTGCAAATGCTGAAAAATGGATGAATTGATATTTACTCTGGGTATCACATATGTTCACTAGGGACAAAAGAGATTTTTGATGGAAATATTACAATAAAGGACATGAGTGAAATTTGCTTTGGAAACATGAATACAATATTCGGAAATACTAACTTTGTTACTTTATATTTTACTAGGATTCATAATGGGACTTAGTACTTGTTTCACTTTCTCATATCTTTGCAATCTATTGAATTTCAAATTCTAATAAATGGTTATCTATGCACACATTTATATGTGTATCAAATACTTAGAAATATATATTCATTTCTCCCATCAGACTACTCTTTACACAGAGCTTGCTTCTTTGCAACATTATTGTGTGTTTAACTGGCAGAGCTAGGCCCCTTGCCTGAAAGCTAGCTTAAAGGGAGCCAAAGAAATTTGGTTTCCTGTTTTTAGCTTGAAGACTTTTTGAACATTGTCAGGACTAAGTTGCTATAGCAAAGGAATTCCAAAATGCAGTTTCTTATAGAAAGAGCAATATGTATTTTATTTTACATTATTGTTATTATTATTATTATTAGTAGTAGTAGTAGTAGTATTTTCACATGGCAGTCATAAGCTGAATGCCCAGGCTTTGCAAGCCCCTTAGGGTCCAATCCATGGCATATCCAATCCATGGTCCATCGACCACGTGTAGCCCAGAACAGCTTATAATGTAGTCCCACAGAATATTTTAACATTGTGTGTTTTTAAGCATGTATTTTTTTCATTACTCCATGTGTAGTTCCATTTTTGAAGTTCACAATCACACCTTATTCATCATATCTCTTTTGGGCAGCACATACAATTGTGGGCAGCTTTTTTCAATTGTGAAGCACATGAAGAACAAAATTTGAACAAACATTTCTTTTCTTTTTTTTTTTTTGAGTTGAAGTCTCACTCTGTCACCCAGACTGGAGTGTGCAGTGGCCGGTCCCGGCCACCGCAACCTCGACCTGCTGGGCTCTGGCGATCCTTCCGCCTCAGCTTTCCAAGTAGCTGGAACTACAGGCGCGCGCTACCATGCCCGGCTATTTTTTTTTTTTTAATTATTATTGTAGAGATGAGGTCTCGCCAAGTTGCCCAGGCGTGTCTCGAACCCGCGGGCTCAGGCAATCCATTCAACTCAGCCTCCCAAAGCGCGGGATTACAGGCTGAGCCACCGAGCATGGCTTGAACAAACATTTCTAATGAGCACCTTTAGAACTCACTAAGAATTGCAATCACTTCTATTAAACCAGACATTGATAGATGAATTTTAGAAAAACAAAGTTAAACTTCTCACTAGTTTTATATTGTTCTCATGTTTCTAAACTTTATAATAAAAATATACAAAATAAAATAACTCTTATTATGTACAAATACCCGAAGCAGGGTAATTTATAACAACAGAAATGTGCTTCTCAGTTCTGGAGGCTGCAAAGGTGCCAGTACGTTTGATGTCTAATGACGGCTTTCTGCTTTCAGAATGATGCCTTGTTGCCGCATACACCAGAGAGGCCAAATCCGTTACCGTAGGGACTTTTATAAGTGGCCTAATACTTTCCATGTGGAGTCTGCCCTCAAGACTTTATCTCCTAAAGGCCTTTCCTCTTAATGCTATCATATCAGTGACTCAGTTTCAACATATGCATTTCGGGAGACATATTCAAACTGTAGTGGCTGAGAAATGTCATCTCTAGCAGGGCAGCCATGAGCTCTGCTATAGTTCTGTTATGGAAGAGGACAAGATTACTTATCTCTGACACAGGAGTCATTGATTTAAATCTTATGTAATTCCCTAAACTTACTAAAGGTGGTTAAAACTACTGGGTAATTGCATGTAACTTTAAGCACAATTTTAAGTTCTTTAGACAGTCTACATAAAATCAAATTCCATAGTGCAAATCACTGATCTACAAAACTTAAAATATATACTTCAAAAGTAATATTTTAATGGCATATTTTTATAGGACCACATTCTTATGCAAATCATAAGTTTTACATGACAGACTTAAAAACATATCTGGGCATAAATATATTAATCAGAAAGATATGAAGGCTCTTTTGGGTTCTCAAGGGCTTAGATTGCCTTTCATTATGACTGGTGGATGGAATTCCATTTGCTCATTTATTATTTTAATAAGTAATTATGCAATTACTATATTCAGATCTAGGCACAGGGAATGTTAAAAATGACATGTCACTTTCAAGAAATTAAAATTTGATAAGAAGTATATTATATAAGCATAACACACATAAAGAGAACTTCTACACAAGGCAAAATATAATGTAAATACCCCCTTTATTTTATTTTACTTTGTTTTTTTTTTTATTTTGAGGACTTAATTTCTAGAGGTACACAGAAAATGTAATATACGTCTAAAGAAAGATCAATTCTAATTGGGTTTCAACTATAGAAATATTTGGGGATCTGTTTTCTGTAAGGAATAATTGATCACAGGAGGTTATTTCTTTATTGTCAATAATTACCTGAATTTTCATCACCTGTTTCTCAGTAATCTTCTAGCCTCTATGACACAAGTTCAGTAAACCCAAGCCAGTTGTATCTTCTGAGAGAGAGAGAAGGAAACTGTCAGGATGTCAATCTTTTCTTCCCATCTGCTTTAAGAATGACAGGCTGCAAATCACTCTGGACAGAAAGAAATGAATGTCAATTATGTTTTTTCCCCTCTCAGTTTATAGATGAAGAAATTCTCCTAAACTATACATTAATGTGTAGTAATTGATATATCTGGATCAACTCAGATGCTGTCAGTCCCATTGTGTGTAGATATAAACTCAGCTCGTTAAAAACAACCATTTGCCTCTTGGCTGAGCAGCAGAAACAGAAATTTGCATGATTTTCTATCAGTCTATATACATGATTAAGGATCCACTGTAAAAGAATTTCAAGGGCCTGTTTTTTATAAATTTAATAGATATGTACCTGTGACACAATAAAATGATCTCTGTTTTTAGGTCTGGTTTCTCAGAAACTATTTTGGTAGTTTTCACTGGGAAAAACTTATTAGACACTGAGGTCTACTACATTGATTAAAGCTGCAGGCTTATGACATTCCTTCTTCTCATAAAAACTCATAGACATTTTAGGGACTTCCTTGACTCAATTGAAATAAAATCCAATGTGTTGTTTACTATTAATCCAGTAGGTTCGCTTTCTTTTTAATTTCAAACCAATTGTTGTTAATATTTCTTAATCATTTTTGGCATTATATTTCTTGTTAAGATACAATAAAATCAAATTCACTTATTGAAAGTGAACAATTCAGTCATTTTTAGCATATTCATAAAGTTGTGTACCATCACCACAATTTAATTCTAGATTATTTTCCACTCTAAAAACAAATCCCATAGCCATTATCAGTCACTCTTCATTCCAAATTTCCCTTAGTCCTTGGCAATCAGGAATCTACTTTTGGTGTCTATGTATTTTTCTAGTCTGGACATTTTGTAAATTGAATCATAAGGCCTTTGAATCAAATGGAATCCTATTGCATATGTATCCTTGTGTGTGGTTTCTTGCACGTAGAAAAATGTTTTCAAAGTTCATTCATGTTATAATATGTATCAGTACTTCATTCTTTTTTTGGTTGAATAATATCTTGCTGTATGAATATACTATATTTTGTTTATCCATTCATTAGCTGATGGACATCTGGGTTGTTTTCACTTTTGAACTATTATGAATAATTCAGCTTGTGAAAATTTGTGCAGGTTTTCAATTATCTTGTATTTATACCTAGGAGTGGAACTGGTGGGTCATATGGTAATTCTATGTTTAATTTTTTGATGATTTGCTAATTGTTATCCAAAATAGCTCTACCATTTTATATTCCCACCAGCAATGTATCAGGGCTCCAGTTTGTCCATATAATTGCCAATACTTGTTATTGTTTATTTGATCAGAGCCATCCCAGCAACTAGTGCTTTTATTTGCATTTACTTGATTGGATTAGTCTATTCTTGCAGTCATAACAAAGTATCTAAGACTGGGTAATTAATGAATAATAGAAACTTATTTTTCACAGTTCTGAAGGCTGAGAAGTTCAAGATCAAGATGTCAGCACCAGTTTAGTGTCTAGGGAGGGCCTAGTGAAACATTGAACACAGTGTCTTCACATAGCAGAAGAGATAGAAGGACAAAAGATAACTAGCTAATTCCTTTTAGTCCTTTTATAAACTCATTGCTTCAACTAACAACCTATCAAAAACCACACCTCTTAATACTGTTGCTTTGGAAATCAAGTTTAAATATGAATTTTGGAGGTACCACAAAAATTCAAACCATAACACTAATGACTAATGATGTTGAGTATCTTTCTGAATGCATCTGGTATTTGTACATTTTCTTTGAAGAAATGTCTATTCAAATACTTTGCCCAATTTTTGATTGGATTAATTGTCTTTTTACTTTTGTTGTGTAAGAGATATTATATATTCTGGATACTAGATATATAATATCTATTTATTAATAATATATACATGTGGTATTGATATATATATATAATATTTAGATATATCTACCAATATATAAGATTTATAAATTTTTTTTTTTCTGGTATTCTTTTCACTTTTGTAACATTGCCTTTTGAAGCAAAAATGTTTTGAATATTGACGAAGTTTCATTGTGTATACTTTTGTTATCATATCTAGCAAATCATTGACTAATCCAAAGTCATGAATATTTGCAACTATTTTCTTCTAGGAGTTTGATAGTTTAGCTCCTATACATTTAGGTATTAAATTTATTTGAGCAATTTTTATGTATTTTGTGAAATGGGGTAGCTTCATTTGAGTTTCCTTCTAGTGTCCTTTTATTTTCATCTGAAATCCTCTAATATTTCTTACAAAGCAAATCTGATAGCAAAACATTTTATGTTTTTGCATACATGGGAATTTAAAAATCTTTCTCCACTTTTGAACAATTGTTTTCCTGAATATAGAACTTTAATTTGACATTTTTAAATCTTTCAGCACTTTCAACTTTCAATATGCTTCCCATAACCTGCTGGCCTCCATAGTTTTAGATAAAAAATCAGCTGTTAATCTTATTGAGGCTACAGTTTTTTCCTACTGAAAGATTATTGTGTTTCTTGGATTTGTAGATTAATGTTTTTATTACATTTTGGAAGCTTTGGGGCTTTTATTTTTTTAGTATTTTTCATTCCTTCTTTCTCTCTTTCTTCTCCATAAAGTGTGTGTGTGTGTGTGTGTATACATATAACTCCTCCCTTAATGCACTCTCATAACTTACATATTGGTATGCTTGATGATGTATCATGGGCCTTTGAGACTGAGTTTATTATTCTTTATTATTATCTTCTTTTTCAATCTGGATAATATAAATTAATCTGTGTCCAAATTTGTTGATTCTTTCTTCTATGTGCTGTTCAGCCCTTATTGTGAGAATTGTATTTTAGTTATTTTGCTTATAACTTGCATAATTCTTTTACTTTATGTAATTTTTTATCTCTTTATTTTATCCCGCTATTTTCTATTTGGTGAGACATTATTGTCATAAATTATTTTTTGACATACCTTCTTTACTTTTTGAAAAAATATTAAAGTAGCTGATTTAAATTATTTTCCTAATAAACCCAGTGTATAGGTTTCCTCAGATACAATTTCTATTGATTATTTTTTTCTCTTCATAAGTATTGAATTTTTTTTTGTTTCTTTTCAAGATGTATATTTTTTGGCATAACTGGACATATTAAATAATATAATTTGGCAGCTCTGGAAATCATATTCTCCCCTATTTCCAAGATTTATTGTTGTTGCTTTTTGCTTAGTGACTTTTCTGGCATAAGCTTATAGTCTGTATTCTTAGTTCTGTGTGACCACCAGATCTCTATTTATTACCTTAATGGTAAGCTAATATTTAGAGAGAAGTTTTCTTAAACACTTGAAGGCAATAGTTGTCCTTGTCTTTGTCAAGTAGTTCTGTATGCATCTTGAGACATATTTGTAACATTCTCATCCAGGCAGTTGAAAACTCTGACTTAGTCTTTATTTACTGCTCAAGGGGGCCTCTAAGTTAACCAGAGATGAGATGTTAAGAGTCTTCTCAGGCCTTTCCAGAATATGTGCAGAGACTTGGACATGTACAGAGTTGTGAATATGTTACCACCCTATGTAGCACATAGCCTTCTAGAGTCTCAGTAATGAGTTGGAAATTTTCAAGGATCCCATGGATATAGCATACTTTTAAGCTTTTTAGATAGTCTTTTGTATGCTTTAATTCTGGTCCACTATACCAGGAAGCTGCAAAGTTAAGTGATTACTAAAAAGGTTTTTAACATACACCCCAAGAAAAAGGCTTTTCATACTGGGTGAGCACCAAGTGATGTAAAATAAAGACAGTTTTGAAAATGAGGTCTTCCAGAGAACCACTTGGCAAACCAAGTAATGAAAATTATGTTGAAATGAGACTTTGAAAGAGTTTCAACCCTGTTCTTCTCCCTGGCTATTAGTTTTTACAATGATTGCTAACTGGTGGTTTTCAGTGCTACCACGAAGATGGGGAGTTGGGATTGTGATTAGAACAAGCTGAAAATGTCACAACATTCTCTATTCTTACTGACATTCAGTTGTTTTTATTGGATGCATAGTCCCAGAATTGCTGCAAGCCTTTGGTAAATTTCCATAGTTCTGAAAATGTTGATCCTGACAATAATTGCAATATTTTAATTGCTTATAAGTAGAAGAAAAATTTTGGAGGTTTCTACTCTGCTGTTTTTACTAACATCATCTGGTTCTCCTGAGAACCTATTTACTTGGAAGATAACTTTATTTTCACCTTTATGATACAGTAACAGATTTTAATTATTTTTTGAATCAAATTGTAATTTCAGCAGAAGAGGTCATGTACAAACAAGGCCCAGATCATTGCTAAATATCTTCATGCCTGACAGTATAATTGGTTTAGCAATCTTTACAACAAGGCTCCATCAGCGTTATGAGATAAAAAGAATTAAAGTAAATGTCTATGAAACATGAGAACAGTTTCATAGTAACTTATAATTAAATATCACATACAAATAATCTCAAAAATCAACATCAATTAGGAAAGTATGTACTCAAAGACATTGCTAGAAACCAGATTGTACACCAATGTACATACTCTGAAATGTGATAGAAAAACATGGGTCATGTTATTTTAAAGGGTGACAGACATATTTGCAACTTTTATTTATTTATCTGCTTTGGAAAGTAGTTCAAATGTAAAAACATCCTTTTGAAGATAAGAGTTGAATTCTGAAGGATAATGATTACTTTATATTTACCAATTACAATTTCTCACTTGGAAAATAGAAGATTGCTATCTCAAGTATACAGTTTCAGGAAAATCAAAATCAGTGGTCTAGAAAAGGTATTTAAAAAAAAAATTGGAGTACCAGACTGAAAAATTTAACAGTAAAGTCAGTATAATTCAAAAGATAAAGTGGCTGTTATTAAACGCTTATTGAAGCAGATCTAATAAACATGTTTGTTGTGTTACAAAGAAAACTTATGTTTAAATAGTTTAATTAAAAATGTGCATGAGGCAATTTATGATAGAATGTCTAGAGAGAAGTCATATTGTATAAAAATTTCAATAGTGGTGCATTCAAATATGATACCTAAATTTTGAGATAGTTGTGAATTCAAATAAGATACCTAAATTTTGAGAATGCAAGTAGAATGATTAAGTTCCATCTAAAAATTGAGGCTAGGAAGACAACATTACTTTTTAATAACTCAAGACTCACCAACTCACATCTATTTTCAGCTGATTAATATATATTCCATAGCACTTTACAAATTATCCTATATGTAATCTCTAAAACCCCCAAACTGGTTATCATCCAAAAGCTCATTTGTCAGTTACTTATTTGAAACCTAAACCACATTTTTCCATAAAAATAATCTTGTAAATCATAATTTGGTTTTAGACCAGATCACATATTTTTAAAAACAAATAGTATGATGAATATACAGTAGTAGTGATAAAGGATTAGGACTTGAGAATTTAGAGCACGTGAACTTGATTTAAAGTGGAGAGATTTTGCATCCTCGCTCATATAATTTATAAAGAAGTCAAAGGCCATCTACTTTTTTATGTCAAATGTTTTCCATTCTAACAGCTATTATCTAGAAAGAAATAAGACAGAACTTGCAGTGGTTAAATGTGAAGAGAAGGATGACTGCTTAGTCTGTTTATTCATAAGCTTGAATCTGTGCTATTTCACTTAATGCATGATGTTAAGCAAGTTTCTTTTCATCCTTCTATTTCTCCATCTATAAATATCAAATAATAATAGTTGTTATGTCATACATTATATCACTCCATTTAAGACTATATCTGAAATAAGGATATTACCAATAAAGATAAATTTTTACTCTAAATAAGAGAGTCTTTACAAAATCTCACTGTGCCCAAGTAAAGTGAATGAAAATAAGAGCATGGCTAGAGGTCCTTTTTGACCAATATATAACAAACTCAGTTTATCTTTGCATTGGAGTAGCTGTTTTCAGCTTTTCATAACCTCTTTGTTTTCTTCAACAATAACTAGGATATGGCTCTCCTTAAAGCCTCATTTGGGTACTTTGGTTCACTAATGTAATCCCAGCACTTTGGGAGGCTGAGGTGGGAGGATTGCTTGAATCCAGGAGTTTGAAACCTGCTTGCAACATAGTGAAACCTTGCCTCTACGAAAACAAAAGTCATGTGTAGTTGTGTGTTTGAATAGTCCCAGTTACTCAGGAGGCTGAGGCAGAAGGATCACCTGAGTCCGGGATGTTGTGGTTGTAATGAACCATGATCATGCCACTGCACTGCAACCTGAATGACAAGCAGGATTTCATCATCATCAACAACAACAACAACAACAACAACAACAACAACAGAGCTTCATTTGATTTGCTTGTTTGTTTCAATAGTGGGTACCTGTAAAAGTTTCCTATTGCTGTTCTAATAAATTACCATGAACTTTATGGCTTAAATTTACTCAACTTTATTATCTTTAGATTCTGATGATCAGAAGTCTAAAAGTGGAACTTATAGGCTAAAATTAAATTGGCCAGTAGAGCTACCTTCTTTCTGTAGGCTGTAGGGGGACAATCTTTGTTTCTAGAGGCTGTCCAAATTCCTTCACTCATGGCCATCTTCCAGCAATGGCATTCCTTTGACATAAGTCTTCTTCATCACATCTCTTTATGCTAACTTTGACCTTCTTGTCCCCCTCCTTATTATTACTTTGGACAGATACACCAGATAATCCAGGATAATTCTTTCTTCTTAAAATCCTTAAGTTAATCACATGGGCAAAGTGTCTTTAGCTATTTACGATAACATATTCACAGCTTCTGGGGACTAGGAGGTGAGCTTCTTTATGGCCCATTTCTCTCTACCATAGTTCTATTGCAGCAAGTGAGATGAAAACAAAGTGAGATATATATGTGGCCAAGAGATGACAAGCTCAGATTATCTGTCTATATCTATATCTATATCTATATCTATATCTATAATCTATCTATCTATCTATCCATCTATCTCTCCATCCTATCATCTATATTTATCTATCTTTTTATCTATCTATCTATCTATCTATCTACAATGGGAACAGGATGCTTAATAGTATTCCTTAACCACTAACTCTACTAAATTATTTTAGTATATTACGTTGCTGCTCACCATAACCTATGAACTGCATTTTACTGCTCCTATGTTATATACATGAAGAAATAATTTTTTGAAAAGTTAAATAACTTGAACTATGCCCTAAAGCTAGTAAGTAGGAAAATACATTCAAACTAAAGTCCTTGCTTTCTAGATGTTGGTAACTAAACATTAGCTGATTATTTGAACATCCCATGAGAATAATATTTCTTAATTTCAAACTGTTCTGGTTATTTATAGATGTAGATGAAGAGCTTTTGGTAAAGTAGGGTAACATATAAGAATTATTTGAAAATAAACTTTGGAGTAAGTGAAACTGCAAGTTTCAAACTGGGGATAGTGTAATTCTGGATCCTCTCTGATCCTCCAATTCAATCTTCAATATTTGTCAATAATTTAAAAATCATATTTCAGCTCTAACCTCTAAGAGAGTGGTAACCACTCTCATCTTACTCAATAATATAACCCTACTAGTTAGCATAGTAGATACTCAATATATATTTGTTGAATTAGTATATTTCATCTATTTCATAGAATATGGCATCATATATTTCTAAGTAATCTGAAGTGTTTAAATGACAAATTTGGTCTATATGTACTGGTATCTTCATTTCTCATCAAAATGCCCGAAGAAGTATATTGTTACCTAAATCTGATAACTAGGTCTGATTGCCCAACTATATTCCCATGAAGAATTAAGAGGTTGAATGATAGACTAGGTTTGTAAGTATTGGAAAACTCATGAAAATTAAAAATAAATTTAGTGAAAGTTTATTTTCAAATAATTCTTATATGTTACCCTACTTTACCAAAAGCTCTTCATCTACATCTATAAATAACCAGAACAGTTTGAAATTAAGAAATATTATTCTCATGAGATGTTCAAATAATCAAATTAAATAAGAAGAAATAAGGAGTAGGAAAGTATGTGAATGAAAGATGAAGATAATTCCCCAGAGAAAGGACTTTGTAACATACTATAATGTTGATAGAAGTAAACAGTAACAGATAGGGGCTATAATGAAGATAACTTGGATAATATTTGGGAGATTGGGGAAAGTCTCATAAATGTAGTTTGAAAAACATGTGATATTAAATATTGCTTTAATATGTTATACTGATTGATTATCTGGAAGAGATAGGTACTTTATGTTTTTAAAAATGAATTCACATTTACACTATTCCAAAAGTAGTCATAGTCACATTTTTATATAAAAAGTAAATGCTGCAGAATCACATTAACCATACATTATTCATACACGAGAACACTTTCTTGTTCAAGTCAGCTGTCTAACTGAGCCTTTTGTGCATGTGAATTCCATTATGAGGATGCTATATTCTATGTTTTGGGGAAATGAGCAGAGAAAATAAATGATAAATTTTTCACAGGCCTAAAGTAAAATTGGTTGTTTTTTGGGGAAAGAAAAAGGATGTGTTTAAACATACTAGCACTGACCCGGGATTTAGCCTCAGCAGCAGACAGTAGGGGCAGAATGAGAAGAACTGAAGTCTTGCTTCTCCAGGGAACAAAACCCTTGGCTAGAAGCTGTGGAGAACGGAAGCCCTGTGTTCCTCATTGCAACCATCTATAGTAGAGTTTCTGCCTTGCAAAGTGGGGAGGATGAAGGGAGAGAGAGATCTTGGTTCAACTACCAGGTTCTCACCTTTCTTACCACATTTCCATAGCTTTTATTAACTAGATGTTTCCTCGTTTTCTGTTTGCTCTTAGGACTACCTCTGGAGGCTTTAAATAATTGTTTTAAACTTAATTTCCCCCAGTTTCACCAGGGAGTGGATCAGCAAAGCTCCTCATACTGTAGTGCTGGAAGTTGATCCCCCCTGCCCCTGTGTCAAGTTTTGAATGTGCCCCTTTTTTATTACACAAAACACACAAGTTCCATATGAAGCATCTCAACAATGTAGATCTTTGTAGAAATAATATAATTAAACTCCTCTTACACCCCAGACACTTCCACTCCCTGGGATAGACTTCTGCTAAGTTAAGTAACTAAGTTTTAAAATGACATAAGTTAGACTCTTCAATAATATATATTCTTTTTTTTTTTTTTGAGTTGGAGTCTTACTCTGTCACCCAGACTGGAGTGCAGTGGCCGCTCCCAGCCACCCGAGCCCCAACCTGCTGGGCTCTGGCGATCCTTCCGCCTCAGCCCTCCATGTAGCTGGAACTACAGGCGCTCGCTACCATGCCTGGTTAATTTTTGATTTATTGTAGAGACGAGGTCTCGCCAAGTTGCCCAGGCAGGTCTCGAACCTGCAGGCTCAGGCAATCCACTCATCTCGGCCTCCCAAATCACTGGGATTACAGGCTGAGCCACCGAGCCTGGCTTATATATATTCTTTTTAAGTGGCACATGACATATTTGTTTTAAACTTTTTCATATCAGTTCCACTATTTTCAAACTGTCTAACTTACAGGCCAAGGCTGTATCTCTGCTACTTGTCTTCTAGCTCTGACTTATTTCCATATAGTTTGATTAAACCCATTGTTCAGTTTTCAGAATTCATTTTTTCTGACCTACCAGCAATATTTGATAGAGTTCAACATCTGGTTTTCTGAAAGACGTTTCCACTTCATTTTTGACCTGAAATCGCCTGGTTTTCCTTCTACTTTGGTGGCTGCTCCTTCTCTGTCAATTTTACTGGTCACTACTCATTTTTCTGACCTATGAACTTTGCAGTACCAAGAGTTAAACCTTTGTTTATCTTTTCTGTCTGTGCTTAAGTATTTTCTGATTTTCAGTCTGACTGATGGCTTTAAATGCTCTCTATACACTGAGGATTCCCAAATGTTCATTGTTAGTCAGATCTCTTCCTAAACTCCAAACAGATATGCCGAAGACATAGTCTCTTAGAATTCTGACTTCACATATTCAGAACAGAGATTCTAGTATCATACTTTCCCTCAACCTGATTTTCTCACAGGCTTCTCAGTAAACAGCAGCATCATTCTTCTAGGGACTCAAGTTAATAAAAATGAACTTAGTTCCTGCTGTCAATCCTATATTTAATTATTTAGCAAATTTTATTATCTTGTTGTGATTGTTCAATTTATATGTCATCTTTACTGGGCCAGGGCATGCCCGGATATCTGGTAAAAATGTTATTTTTGGGTGTGTTTGTGAAGGTGTTTCCAGGGGAGATTAGCATTTGAATAGGTAGACAAAATAAAGAAAATTAACCTCATCAATGTGGGTGGGTATCCTACAATCTGCTGACAACCAAGGAAAACAAAAAGGTAGAGCAAAGATGTATATACTCTCTTTTGTTGAGTTGAGGCTTTTATCATGTCCTGCATTTGTACATCACAGCCCCACACTGTCTGGTTTTTGGTCTCTAGGATCTATACTAGAGATTCCACACCTTTGTTCACAGGTTTTCAGAGTCATACTGGGAGTTATACCATCAGGTCCCAAAGTTCACAGTCTCTTCAGAATTGAAATGAATTACACCACCAACTTTCTTGATTCTCCTGATTATAGAAGGCAGATTGTGGAACTCATTGGCCTCCATAATCATGTGAGGTAATTCCCATTATAATTCTCTTTCTGTTTAGTTTTCTTTCCATATCTCTCTTAAAATAAAGATATTTATATATATATATACTAGCTATACATAAATATAGATATCTATATTTATCTTTATTTGTATCTATCTATACATAGTATCAAATATATCTTTATTTGTATATACAGATAAATTTATATGTATATGTACATATTTATATATGTATCTAAATATCTATCAATATATCTGTCTACATATGTGTATATACAGCTAAATGCAGATTTTAAAAATGTCTATCTATTTATCTATCTATCTATCTATCTGCCATCTGTCTCTATGTATCTGTCATATTGGTTCTGTTATCTGGTAAACTTTGACTAATACACTCACCTTCAATATTGTATCCAGATGATGACCACATCTTATCATTGCTATTGCCAGAATTCTGGAGCGTGCTACCATTGTTTCTTTTCTAGATTATTGTAATAGACTTTTAAGTAATTAGACTCCCAACTGTTAACAGTTGACATATTCAAATATGATAATTAGGAAGTTTATTTATGAAGACATGCTGTAAAGTTATGAGTGTAAAAAGATCATAACTTGAAGTAGTGACAGCTAGGCTATTTTCAGACCTAAGCCTGGAAGAATAATGTTAGGGGTTGAACATATCTTCCAAAAAAGCGTTGATGTTCTAAACCCTGGTATCTGGGAATGTGACCATATTTGGGGTTTTGGTCTTTGAAGATTATGAAGTTAAAATGAAATTACTAGGGTGAACTTTACTTGAATATGACTGGTGCCCTTATGATAAGAAAAATCTGGACAGACAGATATGTACAGAAACAAGAAAATGTGGGAACACAAAGAGAACACCATCTACAAGCCAAGGAACAACTGAGGTTACTGGAAGCTAGGAGAGAGGCAGGGAACAGATTTTTCTTCATAGCCATTAGAAGGAACTAGCCCTGTTGACATCTTAATTTCAGACTCTTGGCAAGCAGAACTGTGAGACAATAACCTTCTGTTATTGAAGCCACTCAGTTTGTGGCACTTTGTTACGACAACCCTAGGAAACTAATATAAATAAGGAGAAGGTCACAAACCCAAGTTAGAAAGTAGATTAAAATTGAGTAGATTTGAAAGTGTCAATGACCTTTCATTGAAAAGTATAACCTGCCATAGGTAAACTCATGGAGTAAAGCCAAGTAAATAAAATGATTTCACTCTGCTGCCTCTGTCTGATATTCCAGGTTCTCCCAAAAGCTGTCAATGTAGTGCATACAGGTCAGTTTCCTAGGACAGATAAAAAGGTGAGGCAGATGGAAAGTGCTTCTGGAAAGATAAAAGGAGGTTTTGGGGGACATTTTTCAGCTTGTCTCCTTGCACCTTCGCTTTTCCTCCTACTGTCTACTTTCAACACAGGAGGTAAAGTGATCCGGCTAAAATTAAAAAAAACAACAAACAAACAAGAACCACATCACTCCCCTTCTTAAAATTCTTGTAGCACACACCTAACAAAAAGTCCTTAGAAGGACCTCTAATGTCATACATGTGTGTCTGGCATTGTAACTTATTTTACCTCCTAGTACTCTCTCCCTTGCTCACTTTGTTCCATGGTACCTGGCCTCCTTACTTTACCCTTGCTCTTTCTGCTGTTTGAGATGGCCATTCCTCTTATATCTACATGATTCCCATTCTCCCTTCATTCAAGTCTTTCCTCAGTAAGGTGTCCTCAGACTATTCTACTTTAAACACTTATTCTCCAAACACATTTGCTATTCTTCTCTTCTTTAACATTTATCATTACCTAAAAAGCTATATATTGACTCAAGGACTGCTTCTTTTTGCTGGCATGTAAGACGTTTGGAAGTTTCCACTCCACCCTAACAAGTAAAAAGCAGAACAAAATAAAAATTTAACAACTTTTCTTAGATCTGTAATAGAAGTGAGATTACAGGGAAAACTATTGTCCCCCAAATAGGAGAAACTAAAAGGCAAATACAGAGAACACAATCGCTGTGAATATTAACAAACTAATTTTAGAGTTTGTGTGGAAAGGCAAATGATCCAGTACAGTCAACATGATAATAAAGAACAAAGTTGGAGGATTAGCTTCAAATCTTAATATAAAGCTACAGCAATCAAGACAATGTGGTATTGGCAAAATAATACACAAATACAACAATGGAACAGAATGAAGTCCAGAAATAGACCAAAATAAGCACAGTTAACAGATATTTGACAAAGGAACTTTAAAAAATAACATCTATTTTAAAATACTATCTTTTACACACACACACACACACATTTTGTCTCCCTCATCAATTGAAAGCTCCTTCAATGTAGGAGCATTTGCTTCTTTGTTTACTGTTGAACTTTCAATGCCTAGAATAGTGCTTGGTAGTAGACTTACTACATATATGTTGAATGACTGGCTTTTTATTTTTCTATCTCAAGAACTTAATCTTTTCTAGTTACTGCAGTTTTTTAAAGTCTTATTTCTAACCTCCAATTTTCTAGTATAAAGGGAGCTAATGAAATATATGGATTTGTTGTAGCTGATGTTTAATGGTTTGTTGTAATGAACAGTGAAGTCCTATATCCAAATGCATGCATAAATTCTGTATATTGTATCTCTCTGATAAGCCTGCAATATTCCTTGATAGCAAGGAATACAATTTCAAGGAAATTTTGTATGTACTTTCAAATTGGGGAGTCATTTTATCTTTAGGCTTTCTTTTCTAATTCACCTTGGTCCAGGTAATACAAAATGTTTCTTAAGTGTAAGCAATAGTGGCAGACAGTATTTATTATTTTTTTTAGAACTGTTTTGAAAATTTGGGTACATTGCAGTTCAGTAAGCATTTCTTTTGGAAGAAAAACTAAATAGCAAGTACCGCCAAATTACACTGTCACCTCCATGTATAATGATTTAAAAATGCATTTTTTTATTGCTATTATTTTTGTGGATCTCATATGACGAATCTTAGGTAAATATGTTATTATTATAAGCCTACAGGTGTTGACTTTTTGAAATATCTGTTCTTTGCCAGGGTTTTGGACTTCAGTATAGATTATTACACTGATGTTGTATCTAATAATCTTTGCTATACCTTTCTTCTTTTCAGTGTTCTCATTGGCTTTTTCTCTTTTTTTCTAATACAAAGCACTGTCATGTTTTAGACCCACTGCCTCTAAAATATAGATCCTTACTCGTCTCTCATGTTGTGCTTGTGCAAGGACACTATGTGTTCTTATTATAGAAAGAGAATGTGAATTAGAAGACACGAAGACAGCATCTATAACTTTTCAATACATTTTTATGGCTTACATTTTACAAAGCTTTAAAATATTCAATGAAATCTAAAAAATCCAATAATTATATAGAATATAAAAATCAGCTCTTCCTATGGGACAAAAGTTGGATCTTTTGAGAACACATTAAAGTTAGTAGGTCATAAAATATCCATGTTCTTATATTAACTTTCTTTGATAACAACCGTATTCCTAACAGTATTTTAAACAAGGCAGACTTCTCTGAGGATGAGAAAGAGATTTTGCATGTTTTTTCTTTCTAAGCTTCTCTTCTTTCTCTGATACTGGTTTTTTATCAGTTTCCTCCAATTCTGAGTTATTTCTTTCTATACACTCAGTAAAATCTCTTCTGCTTTCATTCTGGGTAACCATAAATTCCAAGTTTGTGTTTTGCATACTCCTTCCTTTCATTGCTCTTGTGTGTTTGTGTGTATATGTGTAAATTTGAATTAAAATTTCCTCAGTGCATCTTTAAACTTGAAAGCAATCTACTTAAAATTAAAAGAGAGATGCTTATCTCTTAACATCTTTGACCAGGTTTATTTGGTTTAAGGAAGGTAGGGTGGGGTGCTCAGAGTGTTATTTAAATTGAAGTTTAAGATAAGATCCTTTTCTGTGTCTCCAAGGCACAAAAGGAAGCACAATCACATATTGAAAAGCTTTCTTAGGGCTAGGGCAATGACCTTGAATGTCTCTTCAAAAAAATGAAACAACTAATTTAAAAATAAAATGCAAATATGACTTTTTAATCTTGTACCTTATATCCATGCATCTTTCTGAAAAAAAAAGTCATTTAACTGAACTCACATTTTTATAATGAAAATTACTTAAACTGGTGTCAACATTGGCATATTTTTTAATATACCAAGGCTTTTAAAAGTGAATTATTGAAATATGAAAGTTGTAAGGATAAAATAGGGAAGAATAGAGAAGTCTCTTCTTAAAATAAAATACTTTCCAAAATTAATAAAAAAACTTAACAAATAAAAAGGAGCCCTATTTAACAAGCAATATATTCAACAAAATTCATTTTAAATTAGCTTTAAAATCAAGGATTATAGAAGGTATTTTTTTCTCCACATATTTATCACTTATCCTTTAACTTTAAGGATAATGCTTACTGCTTCAGGATGGTTCTGCTGAAGTCAAGCACTTGGAGAAACAGGCAGGACTGCTCATTGCAAGGCTGAGTGGCAGTTTAAGACATAAAGGCACACATTTACCAAGTTGAGAGCAATTTCAAGTGTCGGTTGGCATGTGTTGGATAAAGCAGCTCAGTGAGAAAGCCAGCTGGCCTGCAGTCACACTAACTGCAAAATCAACAATTCATACTGAGTGTTCACATATTCAAGAGAGAACTATAATCTTGAGAAACCCCTTATTGTGCTGCTATCAAACATGATTAAGGGTGATAGATGTCATAAGTGAACCTGTTGACTAATGGTGACAAACTTTAACAAGATAATGAACAGAACAGGTTTGAAAAGAATAAGAGAAGAAAGGAAGAGTGGGCGGTGGTATGGAGAAAACCTAGGGAACATCTCTCTTGAAATGGGAATGTTTCAAGCTGTTCTCATAGTAGAGAAAGCACAGAGAATATTTGTATGTATACTTCAATGATCTACTGCCATAAAATTATGAGCAAGGTGATATATATATACTTGCAATAGATATATTTTTTAATATGGCTACATCATACCTTTTATTTTGCAGTATTACAAGAAAAAAAGAAGTAAAATATGCAGATATATCATCATATATAGAGGCCCCATGTTTAAAATTTTGTTAAAAAAGCACTTTGCACAATTTAAAATGAATTTTTTTTCTTTCTAAGTCTTATTCAAAGTATATAGTTAAAGTATATAGGAAACCATATAGAAATGAGACAAATTGTTTTCCAATATTTCTTTCCATTAACGAATACATATACTAATTAATAGTAGTTAATGCAGCAGACAGCTTAAAAACAACAACAAAACCACCGAGCAATTGAATACTAAACCTCTTCAAGCCTCAGGGTTCTCATCTAAAATTTGAAATAATAAACCAGCTTCACAAATATCCTATGAGGTTTAAAAGAGAAATTTAGAGTTAAAACGTTTGGTGTAGTTAGCACATTACTAGTGATAAATAAATGGAAGATGCCATTATTATGTGAGGACATGTTAAATTGGAAATATCAACTTAGATGTCAAATTAAAATAGGTAAAAAATTCCCATAAGAAAATACCACGTTGAAATTCATATTTTTGCCCTGATTGTTGGGACAAGATGGTGACTGGACAGGTCAGACTGTGAGAGTCTTCACAAAAGCAAGTGTCCATAAAGAGACTCTGTGTGAGTAGGCGTGTGCTGGTGGGAGAGTGAAAGTCTGTCTGAGGGGACACTTGGGTTCATGCACCCGGGGCCCCCCTCTGCAGGTGACTTCAAGCCCCCACAGCCCTCAGATTGGAGCCGTGGATATATAAGCTCATCTACTGTTCACAGGACTCTCCTGAGAAGAGCCTACTGAATCCAGCTGATTCTCATCACCTAGCGTCTGGCCCACACCACTGTTACAGCAAATTAGCTGGAGCCCCAGATCCGATCAATGGAGAGAGAAGTTCAGGGAGAGCCAGAGAGAAGCCTCATGCCCAGTGAAGAAACACCAACTGCAGCCATTTTCTCTGTCCCAGGACAAGGCAGAGACCTGCATTGCCCCACCCAGCTCTGCCCAGATCCTCCCAGCCTCCAACTTGGGAGCTAAGGTAATTTCATCAAACTGGGAGAGACAGAAGCCCCTCCTCCATGCTGCATCAGACACAGGTCAGAGCTGATTGGCAGACTTGACAGGTAGCAAATCGGATGACTCCAGATGTGATCCACTCTCCTTCCACAGTAGGCCTGTGGCATCTGACCCAAGCTGTGAGCAACCCTATCAGCCTCTGTTGAGAGTTAGAGATCAGAGCTGAAAGCACATTGGACTTATAGGAAAGGCCTCAGAGAGGGTGTGGTTCCTTGTTTTTATTTTCTTTATTTTTATTTTTTTGTCTGCTTATTTTGCTCATTTTTGTTTGTTTTTTGTTTTAATCTTTTTTCTCCCTATCTGTTTTTGAAAACGTTTTCATACTTGCTGTGTTTCTGTTATGTTGCTGACTTTTTTTCTTTAGACTTCCTGTTTGTATATGGGATGAGTACATCAATAGGGAGGTTTTCATTGGTTTGTGTGTTTGTATGATTGTCTGTATGTTTTAGTTTAGTTTTTTTTTTTTTACTCTTTTCTGTCTTTCTGAGTCTTTTTGTTAGTTGGTACATCTGTCTGTTTTCCCTCTTACTCTTCTTTCTCTCCGCCTTCCTCCTGTCCCTCTTCTTTCTTTTTATATTCTTTTCCTTTTTCTTACCTCATTTTGCTTTCAGGGAGCAAACCTATGTGACCACTGCATGGACAGATTGTAAGGCAGTGGGAAGTGGGTTCCAGGGTGCCCAGATACCTGCTCGTGGATACTGGGATCTGAAGATAGATTTTGAATCACAGTTCCTCCCTCAATTAAATCTCAAAACTGCAAAAAGTACAGCCCCCAGCCCACAGTCCAGCTTCAGAAATGAACAAAGCCAGAGAATCCACATAAGGAAGAATAGGAGATTGAGCAAACAGAAGTAAAAACAACCTCTCCATCCCTGAAGAACAGAATTAAAGAAGAGGATAAAAAATTGGAGGGGAGGGGGAGGAAAATCTACACAAATGAAGAAAAACCAAAAGAAGAATATGGGTCTCACACAGAACCATGGGAGTTCAGACACTGAGAAAACAGACATCAGAACACAAACTATGAAGAGCCCCCAGAATGATGGCATCAAATTACAAACCCAGATATCAAGACATTAATAGAGAGAATAAAAGAATTGAGGAGAGACAAGAGAAAAATAGATAGGAGTTGATAACTGAGATAACAGCAGTAAAGTATACTGTGAATGAAATAAATAACAAACTGATAAGCATGGAAAGCAGAATTAGTCAAGCAGAAGAAAGAATTTCAAAACTTGAGGACTAAAAAATAGAACTAACCCAAACTGTCAAAAACATAGAAAAGAAGCTTAAAAAGACAGAACAAAACCTTCAAGAGATGAGTGATTATTTCAAGAGGCCGAACCTAAGAGTAATTGGACTTCCTGAGGCAGAAAGAGAGAGCCAGAGAACACCCTGAAACAAACATTCCATGAAATTATTCAAGAAAACTTCTCTCATCTCATCACTAATGTGACCATTCAAGCACAAGAGATTCAGAGAACACATGAAAGACAACAAATGAGAAGACCAATTCCTACACACATAGTAATTCACCTAAATGAAGTAGGTATAAAAGAAAAAAATCCTAAAGGCAGCAAGAGAAAAATATCAGACTACCTACCAGGGAAGACCAATTAAAATAGCAGCAGATTTATCTACAGAAACACTTCAGGCTAGGAGAGTTTAGAGCCCAATCCTAAACTTCTCAAAAATAAACAATTTCAACCAAGAATAACTTACCCAGCTAAGCTAAGCTTCAATAGTGAGGGAAAATTAAAATCTTTCCCAGACATACAATCCCTAAGAACTTACACCGTCTCTAAACCACCTCTACAAGAAACACTTAAAAAAGTATTAAACACAGAAGAAAGGAAACAAAGAATGATAACATTCTTCACAAAAGTGTAGGAAAAAAGATTGAAAACACACATGAATCAACCCAAAAATCAAAAGAAAGACAATAAACAAACAGGAACAACAACAACTCTATAAAAACCTCATGACAGGGATAGACTCTCACATTTCAATAATTAGCTTGAATGCAAATGGACTAAATGCACCACCGAAAAGACACAGAATGGCAAAATGGATAAAAAAATCATCAAGCAACAATATATTGTCTCCAAGAAACTCATCTCACCAGAAAGGACACTCACAGTCTCAAAGTAAGAGGACGGGAAGCAAAATTTCAGGTGAACGGAACACAAAATACCCTTTAAGCTATCAAAAATTTTAAAAAATACAGAAGGTTTCCATATAATGGTAAAAGGTTCAATCCATCAACAAGAAATATCCATCCTAAACATACATGCACCCAACATAGAAGCACCAACTTTTATAAAGTAGCTTCTAGGCAAACTTAAAAAAGATATTGACTCTAACACTATCATATCTGGGGACTTTAATACTCCACTCACAACCCTAGACAGATCATCAGGACAAAAAATCGGCAGGTAGATCTGGAAGCTCAATGTGACTCTTGACCAAATGGATTTAATTGATATCTACAAAACACTCCACCCAACAACCACAGAATATACATTCTACTCATCACCACATGGAACGTACTCTAAGATCCACCACACCCTTGGCCATAAATCAAGCATATACAAATTTCATATGTTTGAAATTTTGCCATGCACCTTCTCAGACCACAGTGGAATAAATAAATATCAAGGCCAACAAAGTTCCCCCAAAACCCACAAAGGCATGGTCACTAAACAGCATGATGCTAAGCAACTCCTGGGTCAACAAGAAAATCAAAAAAGAGATTAAAAGATACCTGGAAGCAAATGAAAATGAAGAAACTTCTTACCAAAACCACTGGGATGTCATGAAAGCAGTACTAAGAGGGGAATTCATATCTCTACAAGTATACATGAAGAAAATGGAAAAATTGCAAGATAACAGCCTAAGAAGTCACCTAAGGAAGCTGGAAAAGCAAGACCACCAAAACCCTAACTTCAGCAGAAGAATACAGATCACCAAAATAAAAGCCCAAATCTGGGACATAGAAGACAAAAAGATAATACAAAAAATTAATGAAACATAAAGGTGGTTCTTTGAAAGGATAAACAAGGTGGATGGTCCCCTAGCTAAACTGATGAAGAAAAAGAGAGAAAAAGCCCAAATAAACACAATCAGAAACACAAAAGATGAAGTTACAACTGACCCTGAAGAAATACAAAACATTATCAGAGACTACTATGTACACTTGTATGGAAACAAACTTGAAAACCTAAAGGAAATGGAGGACTTTCTGACATTACATAACCTCCCCAGGTTGAAACAAGAAGAAATCAAGACCTTAAATAAACCAATAACAATCCTGGAAATTGACTATGTCACAAGATAACTACCTACAAAAACAAATCTTGGAATGGATGGCTTTCCAGCAGTATGCTACAAACATAAAAAGAGGAAATGCTACCAATCCTATTGAGAGTATTACAGGTGGTTGAGAAAGACGGAACTCTCTCCCAATCATTTTACAAAACTAACATCCCATTAATACTCAAGCCAGGTAAAGATACAACAGAGAAAGAGAACTACAGGCTAATATCCTTGATGAACAGAGATGCTAAAATTCTCAATAAGATCCTAGCAAACTGAATTCAACAACACATCTCAAAAATCATCCACCACAACCAAGTAGGCTTCATCCCTGGGATACAAGGCCGGTTCAACATTCATAAGACCATAAATGTAATTAAATACATCAACAGACATAAAAACAAAAACCACATGATTATATCATTAGATGCAGAAAAAGCTTTTGATAAAATCCAGCACCCCTTTTTGATAAAAACACTCAAACATCTAGGCATAGATGGAACATACCTCAAAATAGTAAGAGCCATCTATGAGAGACCCACAGCCAACATACTGCTAAACAGACAGAAATTGGCACCATTTCCCCTGAAACCTGGAACAAGACAAGGATGCCCACTCTCACCCCTCCTGTTCAACATAGTTTTGGAAGTCCTAGCTAGAGCTATCAAAGAATAGAAGGCAATCAGGGATATCCAAATAGGAAAAGAGGATATCAAGTTATCCCTCTTTGCAGATGACATAATTCTATACCTCAAAAACCCAAGAGAATCTGTCGAAAATCTCTTTGCACTGATAAAGGACTTTGGCAAAGTCTCAGTGTATAAAAAATGTGCAAAAGACAATTGCATTTCTATACACCAAAAGTAAACAAACAGAAACCCAAATAAAAAGCACAATGCCATTCACAATGGCCACACAAAAGACTGAAATACCTTGGCATTTTCCCAACCAGAGATGTGAAAGACTTTTACAATGAAAACTATAAAACACTGCTCAAAGAAATCAAAGATGACACAAGCAAGTGGAAAAATATTCCATGCTCATGAATTGGAAGAATCAAAATTGTTAAGATGCCCATTCTACCTAAGGCAATTTATAGATTAAATGTAATACCCATCAAATTACCAGCAACATTCTTCTCAGACCTAGAAACAACAATACAGGAATTCATTTGGAAACATAATTGACCACGAATAGCCAAAACAAACCTCAACAACAACAACAACAACAAAAAACAAAGCAGGAGGTATCACACTCCCAGACTTTAAACTTTATTATAAAGCTACAATAATCAAAACAAACTTGTATTGGTACAAGAACTGGCATATAGATCAATGGAATAGAATTGAGATTCCAGAAGCAAAACCTCAATTTCTCAACCAACTCATCTTCAACAAAGGCTCTACCATCAGCTATTGGGGAGAAGAGAACCTATTCAGTAAATGGTGCTGGGAAAACTGGCTGACCACATGCAGAAAATTGAAATAGGACCCCTACCTATCCTCACACACAAAAATCAACTCGAAATGGGTCAGAGACCTAAATGTAAAACCTCAAACTGTAAGAACCTTAGAAAATGCAGGAGACATCCTTATTGAAATTGGAACTGGCAACCAATTCCTGATCAAAACCCAAGTGCCCATGCCATAAGACATAAGATAGACAAGTGCGATCTCATCAAACTGACAAGCTTCTGCAAAACCAAAGAAACCATCAAGAGCCGGGAGACAGCCCACAAACTGGGAAAAAAATATTTTCCAACTGTATGTCTGACAAAGGCCTAACATCTAGATCTACAAGGAACTCAAACGTGCTGAAAAGAAAAAAAAAAATCCCCATTACAAAGTGGGCAAAATATGTGAATAGCTACTTCTCAAAAGAAGATGTACAAGCAACCAACAGATACATGAAAAAATGTTCAGCCTCACTAGTCATCAAAGAAATGCAAATTCAAACTACACTGAGATAACACCTAACTCCAGTCAGAATGGCCATCATCAATAACTCAAAAAATAACAGATGCTAGAGAGGATGTGGCAAAAAGGGAACACTTCTACACAGTTAGTGGGAGTGTAAACTAGTACAGCCTCTGTGGAAAACAGTGTGGCGATTCCTAAAAGTTCTAAAAATCGACCTTCCATATGACCTTGCAATCCCCCTACTGGGAATATACCTGGAAGAACTCAAATCACTCTATAAAAATGATACCTGCACATGTATGTTTATCACAGCATTATTCACAATAGCAAGAACTTGGAACCAACTGTGCTACCCATCAAAAGAGAACTGGATAAAAAAAAATGTGGTACATATACACAATGGAATATTACACAGTCATAAAGAAGAACAGAATCACGAACTTCGCGGCAACCTGGATGGACTTAGAGTCTACAATACTGAGTGATCATTCACAGAAATAAAGAACTGAGTATCACATGTTCTCACTCATAAGTGAACCTTGAACAACTATCATAATATTATAAGAAACAATTGACAGCAGTTGGAAATTGCAGGATTATGGTGGGGTGGGGAGGTGGGATTGACAGTTGTGGGAATCTGCCTGGGGAAGAGGAGGCACACCTCATTAACAAGGGTACCTGCATAATGAATATTTGTATACCTAACCCTGAATTGTACCCCACAATTTTAAAATAAAAAAAATTAAAATAAAAAAAGGAAATTCATATTTTCAAGGGATATCAAGGAATACTCTTTGAACATTACTAAAAGTTACAAAGAGAAGATAAAACGACCGAGGCAAGAGAGATTTTTAAAGAGATTTTTTGGAGAATACACTTGTTGCAGTGATTTGACTCTCACTCCTCCTTAAGGGAAAGTTGAGGTGCTTGCTTCCTTCTATTTTCAACCGTTGTATGCATTCTCTTCAACAAGACAATTCTTAAAGTTTGATATGGTCACAAGGAATTGTAAGAGAAC
>CAUYQG010110758.1:0-69624 GCA_963574415.1 Tarsius wallacei | reverse complement strand
TCCCGCGCCTTTGGGAGGCTGAGGTGAGTGGATTGCCTGAGTCCGCGGGTTCGAGACTCGCCTGGGCAAGCGAGACCTCATCTCTACAATAAATCAAAAAATCAGCCGGGCGTGGTAGCGCTTGCCTGTAATTCCGGCTACTCGGAAGGCTGAGGTGGAAGGATCGCCGGAGCCCAGCAGGTCAAGGCTGCGGTGGCCAGGAGCGGCCACTGCACTCCAGTCTGGGCGACAGAGTGAGACTCCAACTCAAAAAAAAAAAAGAGGTGCACTTTTTATTTTGAAGGAATTGGGCTCATAGCATTCACAAACACTGTATACCATTGTGTCATATCAAGCAATGTTTCATCATAAGGTAAGGAAAAAAGTCAAAACCACCTTTGGAACATTTTCAGTTTATATAAATCAAGCACTAAACCTCCATATTATGAAATGTACTGGTATAATACGTGATTTAATAGCACAAGTGCTGTAAGCAGGATGCCTGGGAGTGAACCCATCTTGGAAACTTCCTGGCTATGTGATCTACAGCAAGGTAATTAAACTCTCTTTGTCCAGTTTTCTCATCTATAAGGATAATAAAAGTCCTCATCTAATAGGGCTATTGTGAGGATTAAATTAATTAATAAAGGAAAGGCGCTAAGAAAAGCAACTGGCACATACAAATGACTCAATCTTTGCTATAGTTTTTTTGCTTAAAAAGCCCTTACCAACGAAGTTGAATAATATACAATCACTTATTTAGCCATGGACTTCAAGACTGCAGCTCCCACTGGGCTAATGTGGTGCTTTTCTTTATCTCACTCCTTTTCACTAGCCAAATGAGGCCTTTCTATGTCCTCCAAATAGGCTGATTTTTTTCCTATGCTTGTGCTTTTAGTGTTGGAGGTTTTTATTTCCTGAAAATATTTTTCCTCTGGTCTTTTTACCCTTCGAGACTTAAGTCTCAGTTGAATGTCAACAACTAGAAGCAGAATTCTCTATTTCCACCCAACATGCCCCTTCACCGCAATACTATGATGCCTGACTTCAGGACCCTCTCATAGCATGTATCCCAATGCACAGCTATAGCATTATTTGTTTTATTTCTTCTGCTTCTCCAGTGAATTGTAAACTCCATAAAGACAGAAAACTTTCTTGCCCTTGTCACAATTTTTCAAAGATGACTAGATGAAATCCATGTATGAAACATGAGATACAATAAAACCTGATTATATTATTTTCCCTTAGAGTGAAATTTCAAACTTTTCTAGATCCTGACATTATATCATTTTTAAATCCATTGTCCTGAAGGTTCTATATAGAGTGGCATAACACACTTCAGGGTCTCTGAGTGCATCGATTTAATTGCATAATACACAGATTCCTAAAGAGCTGAGAATGACCTAAGAAGTCTCATAGACCAATGTGCCCATATTACTGATGAGAAAGCAGAGTCTTGAAGTGGAGTGATGATTTGCTGATATCACACAGCTTATTACAGTCAGAATTGGAAACAAAAAGTTAGAATTTTCTCCTTGTTCAGTGCTTTTTTCCAAATCGTGAAAGTGATTTTTAATCTACTTTCAAAGTTGTCTTTCATTATTTTAAGCCAGAATCACTGTACTAGCTGCCTAATTTGCCTACCTGACCATTTGCCTCAGAGATACATTAGAGAGGTTCGTAGTCTTGAAAACCATGTCTTTGATAGAAACACAATTCTCTACGATAATCACAATTTATTATTATAGGGACAATGATGCAGGGTCAAACTAATAGCTCTCTGTTGAGTGTTTCTTTTGAATCCAGTCCTGTTCTCAGTGTGTGGCATGAGTTAACTCATGGGATCTTCACAACACTATGTGGTAGGTATTACCATCATGTTCATTTCACAAATGCAGAGACTGAAGCACGACTTGAGCAACATTGTTAAGTTTCTCCAGTAGAACAGGGATTTATACCTCAGTGGTTTCTTCATAGAGCACTCTCTTAACTACAGTGTGATCTTGCCCTACTTAACTAACCCAGTGGGTATGGTGAAGAAGGGAAACTTCTTAAAGAACATGTCTTTGGCTGGGCCTTGAAAGGCCTAATAGGTGCTTGAATTTTCCTCTGGCCAATCTTCCTCATGCAAATGTATAATATATTATACTATTATAATTAATAGTATTATAATATATTATACTATTATAACATACGTATATATGTAATATTACTATTACATATATGTAATATTATATATGTATATATGTAATATTACTATATTACATATATACGTATGTTATATATATTTATATTATTCTGTCCAAATTTGGACTTTTCTTTTTGTTTTTTCCTGTACACTTTCATGCTTATGTCTAAAAAAATTTGGTGTGGCCTTTTCCTCTTTGTTCAACCTTCTTCTTCCCCTGTCAGATCAGATTTTATGGTTGTAGCTCAAAACACTTCAGCAGGATTCCTGTGCCTTACCTGATTTCTTGAGGCTATTTATCCACTACACTAAACAAGACAACTAACTCATAGCAGCCATGGCTATGGCTATGGCTCTTTCCAGTTCTTAGTTTTCATGGCCTCCACTGATGATTGGAGAGCCAATTAAAGCTCATGCTTTAGATATTATTTAGTTATTACTGTTTTTAACTTAGACATGGAGAAACTGACTCAGCTATTTTGTGATTAAGCCTGCAGAGAAGTATGACTGGGGCTTGAATATGTCTCTTCTTACAGATAAGCTTAAATTAGAGTGGTCAGGAACAAGGGGTAGGACGTCAGATAATAGGCGACTGCATTCAGACTCCACTGTTTATTGTTGTGAGACTATGGGCAATCCCACTTAGCATTTCTGTTTTCTTATCAGCAAAATGGATAATTTTACAACAAACCATTGCTTATGTGACCCCTTAGCACAATGCTGGGAATTTTTAAAAATGTTCTCCAAATGGTCATCTTATTAGTTTTTATAGCTAATTATCTCTCCATTGCTCATAGGCAGGTTAAACTTTCAATTCAGTCTGGAATCAAAGTATGTTAATAATCTGAAATGACAAATGTGAAATACTCTTAAAAGTAATATGTATCTATTTTCTGTCCTTATTCTAGTATTAAGTTAATTTCCCTTTGCCATTCATTGGTTCTGAAATAGGAGGATTGGTTTTTGAATCTGGGAAAAACAGATTTATGTCATTATTGAATTTTGGGTCATAGAGGTTATTTTATGATCAATGGTGACATTTTCTCCTTCTCTGCTTTCCCATAAGATTTTATGAAATCTGATCATATTTTCTATTACCAATAAATCTTCAATTTACTGTGTGGGGCAAATTTGAAAAGAATGGTTCAATGTGCAAGTTCTTCTCTAAGTTGCTCTTGTTTCTTAACTAACTGCTGAACAAGCCTAGTGTATGTACATTTCTGGTGGTCACTAATGGTACTCATTTTTGTGTTTTAGGAGGACTTCCTGTACACCTGTGCTTAATTTTAACATAATAGAAATCATGGGGTGCTCTTATCAAAATGCAGGCTCTGATTCAATAGGTTTGAAAAGAAGTTCTGCATTTTAAGCAGGTTCCCCAATAATGCCAATATTGGTCTGTAGATCAAACTATGAGTAACATGACTCTGATAACTCATTAAGTTTACCAAAAGCTTTAGCAATATACACAATCCTGGTCCTTGCTTTCAGAGATTATCATTCAGTAAGACTGGGACAGATGTCAATATTTCAATATCTATGTAGATAATTTTGGCAATATACCTTGTTTTAGAACTGTCCAAATATATTGCAATTATGAATGTTTTGATTAATCTAGGTCCAGTCTACCTTTGAAGTCTACCCTTCTCGACTTTTTTCTTATTCTGTGCTTCAGGGACAGCAAGTTACTTCCAGTTCCTACTATGCTCTCTCTTCCTGGGCTATTTCCTTTGCTTAAAAATATTATATTTAACTCTATTATTGAGGAAATGACTACTTATCCTTAAAGACCCAGCTTCAGTATCACCTCCTCCAGGGAACCTTCTCTGATGTTCTAACCCAGTGGTTCTCAAATAGGGGCAATTTTGTCATTCTCCCCACTTAGGGATATTTGATAATTTCTAGAGACATTTTGGTTGCCACAACTTGGGAGGGGTTGTTACTGACATCTAGTGGGTGGAGAACAGGGATGTTGATAGACGTTTAAAAATACATGGAAAAAAAGACACCATAACAAAGAATTATCTAGTCACAAATGTCAATGGTAATGAGGTTGAAAAATTCTGCTTAAGGCTGGGTTAAATTACTCTCTTTTAGATTCTTCCTAATTGTTTCGATTCTATCACTTATCCTACTTAATTTTTTATTGTCGTTTTTTTTTTTAGTCTCTTCAGGAGCCTGTTAGGTCCTAGAATGAGGGACTGTATCTTTGGTCTCTGTTTTTCACAACCAGTGTGTGTGTGTGTGTGTGTGTGTGTGTGTGTGTGTGTGTGTGTGTGTAAAGTGTGTATATATAATTAAGCTTACATATTGAAAAAATAGATAGGTAAATAGATTATTGAATATATAACTGAATTCACAAATAAACTTATAAGCAGTGTTTTGTGGCGGGCAGATTGGTTAACCGAAGCATCTAGACAGATTCATGGATTCTAGCTAGGGGTAAAATGTTACTCTGTCCTGAAAGTCATAATATCAACTCTTCAATCACAAACTGTACAGTCAATTCCCTGAGGAAAAAAGCTTCATTTATTGCTTGCCAATTGGAAGAAATACAATTGACTCAAACCAGCTGGCTTTGGCCTCTCTGTAAGACTGTGACCCATTTAATCAGTTCGGAATGCATCTATAACTTTGAAGGTAGATCAGGGAGGATGGTATGCATGGACAAAGTCAGCTAGACCAGCAATCTCCCATTTAAAGTGTTTGATGTAGAAGACATAATGATTAAAAAAGAAAAAGCTATGTGAGGGAGGTCAAGGGCAAGAGTAGGAAGATGGGTTATTCTTTATGATTTCAAAAGTTGACAAAGAGTGTTTAGTTTGGAAAGGCCTGAGAAACCTTACATAACTCAACCTGTGCTTCATTTCATCAAAAGTGCAGGGAAATAATGAAACCTGCAGTTCTTGCTTTCTGTCTGTCATCTAAGCCATTCCAGGGATAGTAATCCTGGGTAGTGTCTTTCAGTTGGAGCCATTTCCCTGGAGAGTTGGAGTTATTAATAAGACAAACATTAAAAACTCATATACTTTCTCCTACCTGTTTTTGATTTTCCCTCTTCCTAATGCAATTTCACTGATCTCCTGAAAACTAGACAAATAAGTGATGCTCTTTACTGCTCATACTTTTGAAACTTGCTCTATAAATTGAATTGCTATATCTGTGTAAAACTCAGAGCTGGCAGATTTGAAATGATCTCTTGCATTTGTATGGAATAGTCCTTCTGAAAAGCACATGTTATTTGCTTTATTTTATCTATACCTCATGGCAGTAGTTCGCTTGTCTTTCTGTTATCCCAAATGACAACCTCTCCATAATATTAATTTCAAACATCTTTTCTCTTCTCTTGCCTTTCATGTTCATTCCCTTTTAATAACCCAATTTGATATTTCCTGATGCCCACTAAAACTTAGAATCCATTGACTCTTTTACTCTCACCTTTCTCCTCATGACCTCACTTAGTCAGCATTGATGCTAAGGTCCATTACTCATCTCCTTTTATACACCCTCAGTTCACTTTTCCACCAAACCTTCAGAACAATGGACTCTTCCATGGTGCTTTCCCTTCGTCATTTGAGCCTGGCTGAACATCAACCCTGGTTAATTTTAGCCTCCTTCCCTTTTTTCACATGTACCTGAACAGTTGAAGGTGTCTAGAGATAACTCCTCTCCCCGTTCCCATGCTCACACACAAAAACAAGGGCACATTTATGTTTACCAGTTGTCTTTCAATTGTCTTTCAAACTTAATATCTCTAAACACTACTTCAAGATTTAACTCCACTTTCTAAATTAGGGGTTGACAAATGTTTTTCTGTAAAGGACCAGATAGTGAGCCCTTATTTCTCTAAACACTATTTCAAGATCCAACTCAATTTTTTAGACCAGGGGTTGGCAAATGTTTTCTGTAAAGAGGCAATTAGTAAATATTTTAAACTTAGCTGTCACAATTCGGCAGTCATAGCAGAAAGGCAACCATAGATAGTCTATAAATGAATAGATATGGATGTCTTCAAGCAAAACGATTTACAAAAACAGGTGGTGAGCTGGGTTTTGTAGTTTGAGGACCTAGCTCCAGACCATTAAATTTTCTACTATCATACATGACTATTTCATATCCTGTCTCTTTTCTCAAAACTTCTATACTCACTTCCTATCCCATGCCAAGTTTTTGCTACCAACCTTGCTCTGTTTTATTAAAACATTAAAAACAATAGAAGAGGAAGAACCGTACCTTCCATCCTCCCGGGATGTGTGCCCATTTTACTCTACATTCCCTCCTGTTACTGGGGATGAAAATATTCATGTTTCTTTCTGAGGTCATCCCTGCTTCTTGTGTACTAGATCCTGTCCTCTCTCCTCTACCAGGAAATGATTCAGCAATCCACTTCTATCTTTACTGCACTATTAATTTTTTTCCTTTTTGCTGAATAATGTATGTCAGATGTAAATATGCTGCAATAGCTGTCATCTAAAAAAAAAAAGGAAAGAAAAAGATGAAGAAAAAAATATATCCCTTGTTGCTGCAAAGTCCATGATCTCAAACCAGGTAAAGTGGGGACCAAAGAGAGATCTAAAGTTTACTTGTAAAATCACCACTTATCTACCTAATACTGAATTGTACCCTACATCAATAAATTAAAAAGAAAAAAATACATTCCTTGTATTCACATTTCTTTTTAGCTAAAGCCTCATTTCTCTGCTTCTTTATAGCAAACCACAGTGAGTCATTTATTTTATCTCCCTTCCCTCTCTGCCTATTTTTTCTTGAACCCACCTCTACTAGAATTTCCTCTCCTCCATTCTACTTACACATCTCATTATAGTTGACCTACCCCAGTTTCCTTCTCATTATCAACTTCAACTTTCATTACTTCAATCCTTATTTTAGTGTATATCTCAACCACATTTAAGACAATTGATAATGACCTTCTCTTTGCCACATTGCCTTCATGCATCACCTGAGATCCATTCTCTCTTTTTGCCTCTTATACCACTGGCTGTTCCCTCTCTGGTTCATGATCTGCTGGTCAAATGTCATCTTCTCAGAAATCTTTCCTGATCATCCTGCATAAAACATCAGCCTCATCACTCTGCCCCCGTCTCCCTTACCTGCCTTATTTTCCTCATAGTACTTATGGCCATGAAATTCATTATGTATTTATTTATGTTTGTGTTTCTTGACTTTGCATCCCATCACTAGAATCTGAGCTTTATGAGTGAAAGAATAGTGCTCTGTTCACTTTGTATTCCCAACACCTAGAACAGCATGTAGCAGGCACTCAACAAATAATTATTGAATAAATAGACAAATGAATCTTTTAAAGTTCTTCTACAAACACAATCATATGAGATGCTCACAGTCACCTCTTGAATATGTTTTCCTCTTTTCACTGCAGAGAAGCCTAAAGCTCAAAATGGTTACATAATCTATGCAAAATAATATCACAAAAAAATATAATCTGCTTCCTTTTTTTGTATAGATGGTCATCCAGTCTTTGTTTATTATCCCAAACATGAGATCCTTGCAGAAATCTATCTTATTTCACTCCTGAGTAGCTCCATCTATGAAAAATCTCCATCTCAGTCATTGCTTTGTTAAACTCTGGTGTATCCACATAGCTCTTTAGCTATGGCTGTTATGTTTCCTAGCCTTGGTCTCCTTTCCCTACCTTGGGGAGGTGAATCTCCTCTTTCTTCTCTCTCTAATTTACTTTCTAAATAAACTATATTTTCCAAACTAAAAAAAAGAAAAGAAATCTCCATCCCTTACTTGATATGACTAAAATTCTCTATTTTACCTCAGCTATCCAAATTCATCTTTTAAAAATATGTATGTGTATCTTATCTGTTATGGCATAGGCACTTGGGGATTTGATCAGGAATTGGTTGCCAGTTCCAATTTCCATAAGGGTGTCTTCTGCATTTTCTAAGGTTCTTATAGTTTGAGGTTTTATGTTTAGGTCTTTGATCTATTTAGAGTTGATTTTTGGTTTTGGTGATAAGTGGGGTTCTTGTTTTAATATTCTGCATGTGGTCAGTTTTCCTAGCACCACTTACTGAATAAGTTCTCCTTTCCCCAATGGTTGTTAGTGGAGGTTTTGTCAAAAATGGGTTGATTGAGAAAATGAAGTTTTGCTTCCGGAATCTGTATCCTGTTTCTTCGGTCTATATGCCTGTTCTTGTAACAATATCAGACTGTTTTGATTATTGTAGCCTTATAGTAAAGTTTAAAGTCTGGAAGTGTGATACCTTCCACTTTGTTTCTTTTGCTGAGGATTGTTTTGGCTATTCAGGGTCATTTATGATTCCATATGAATTTCTGTGTTGTTGTTTCCAGACCTGAGGAGAATGATGCTGGTAATTTAACAGGCATTGAATAAATCTGTAGATTGCCTTGGGTAGGATGGATATCTTAAGATAGACAAGTGGGACCTCATCAAATTGAAAAAACTTCTGCAAAACCTAAGAAACCATCAAGAGAGCAGGGAGTCAGCCCACAAAATGGGAAAAAAAAATTTGCCAATTGTATATCTGACAAAGGCCTAACTAACACCTAGGATGTATAAGGAACTCAAACATCTGAAAAGAAAAAGAAACAAAAACAAAAACAAAAAAACAAACAAAAAAAACCCCAGCCCTATTAAAAAGTAGGCAAAAGGTATGACTGGACATTTCTCAAAAGAAGACATATAAGCAGTCAACAGATACATGAAAAAATGCTCAGCCTCACTAATCATCAAAGAAGTTCACATTAAAACTACACTGAGATACTACCTAACTCAAGTCAGTACGACCATCGTCAATAACTCAAAACACAACAGACGCTGGAGAGGTTGCGGGGAAAAGGGAACACTTCTACACTGTTAGTGGGAGTATAAGCTAGCACAACCTCTGTGGAAAACAGTGTGGTGATTCCTAAAGATCTAAAATGACCCAGCAATCCCTTTTCTAGGAATATACCCAGAGGAACTCAAATCATTTTGTAAAAAAAGATAACCTGTACACACATGTTTATTGCAGCACTATTCACAATAGCAAAAACATGGAACCAACTGTGCTGCCCCTCGAAAGTAGACTGGATAAAAAAATGTGGTACATATACGTGATGGGATATTACACAGCCATAGGAAGGACAAAATTATGAATGTCAAAGCAGGTTGGATGGATTTAGAGTCTAACACTCAGTGATCCATCATTCAAGAAACAAAGAACCGAGTATCACATTTTCTCACTTATAAGCGAACCCTGAACAATTATCATACTGCAAGAAAGGGATTGGCAATAGTGGGAAACTGCTGGGGTTGGAGAGGAAGGGGGGCACACTTCATCAATAAGAGTACCTGATCTCAAACCAGGTGAAGTGGGAACCAAAGTGAGGCCCAAACTTCACCTGTTTATGACCATTTGCATACCTAACCTTGAATTGTACCCTATATCTTTAAGATAAAAATTAACAAAATAACAAATATAAAAATGTATAAATACATTACCTGAATTTTTACATGCTATTTCTGCTGCATTTATTTCCCTCATTCACTATATAAACTATTTTTTAAGTACCTAAAATGTGTTACCATCTTGGTGAAATATTCATCAGGCTTTTTGAATTGTTAACTGTTTTTCTGTGTTCCATAATACTGTACAATCCTCATCACAGTGTGTGGTACTGCAATTTCTATCTGCCTAATGACAAGGGCCTGTCTTTTTTATGTTAACTTCTCCCAAGCTTCTCCTTGTCTTCTCCCATCACAAAGTAATGCTAGTAAACATTAATTTTTGTAGAGTCAGTCACTATACTTGGTGCATTACCTATATGATTTCATTCAATTTTTACATTGTTATGAGAAAATACAAAGGCATGCCTATTTGGTACATCAAGAGAATGAGGATAAAAGGGTGCAAGAGACCTGGTGTGGTAGCTTATGCCTATAATCCCAACACTTTGGGAGGCCGAGGTGGGAGGATTGCTTGAAGCCAGGAGTTCCTGACTAACCTGAACATCATAGTGAGATCCTGTCTCTAAAAAAATAAAATAAAAATCGGCCAGGTGTGCTGGTGCACACTTGTAGTCCTAGCTACTTGGAAGGCTGAGGTGGGAAGATTGTTTTAGCCCAGGAGTTTGAAGTTACAGTGAGCTATGATTGTGCCACTGCACTCCAACCCGCAAAGCAAAAAACTCTGTCTCAAAAAAAGGCGGGGGGTGGGGGAGAGAGGTAAATAAAAAGAGAGTATAATAATGTCCCCATGGCAACTGCAGCTATTAAACATCAGAACTTGGACCTGCTGACACCCACATTTGCTTGGCTTTAATAATGATCATGCTCTTCACTAGTATGTCATGCTCGCAGTAATTTTGAATGAAGGAAGAAAGAAGTAAACAAATAGAAGAATGAATTAAACACCCCATTCATCATTTATCATTTGATCTAGCCTGGTCTGCTAGACAGGGAATAATTATGTCCATTCTTTAAATAATGATCTTGTCAGTCTTTGAAGAAGGCAATTGTGATTCCACTAAGTCTCTTTGGCAAGATTTTCTCACTGTCTTGGCCACTGCTGGGCTCTATGACCTCCAGCTGGTTAGTATTTGCAGACTTCTGAATGTAAAAAGGGGCCACTGTGAGCCTATGTGTGTGATCTCTGGCTATAATGAGTTTGAGGCAGAAGAATGCAGGAGTAGTGGCTAAGGACGTAGGTAGGCTTGATTGGTACCTAGCTCCAACACCCATTGGTTGTCTGCTTTTCATCCAATAACTCAACCGCCGTGTGAATCAATTTCTTCATTTTAAAAATGGTGTTAATAATGTGCCTCAAGGATGCTAAGAGGACTAAATTAGTCAACATTTGTAAAGTGCTTAGGAAAGTGCCTTGCATATGGTAAACTGTATTTATTATTTGCTAAGTAAAACTGATTTTTTTCCTGCCTTTCTTGGGTCTAATTTCAACTGTGTAGTAAAAGAAACACTGGGCTGGGTGATTTTTAACCTTCCCTTGGAAAGATCACAGAGGAGACAAAAATTTAGACTTTGTCTTCCTGGGACTGGTAGTTTCTTATGACTGATTTGACCTGTCAATTCAAAGAAGAAAAAGAAAAAAACAAATAAACAAACAAACAAACAAACAAAAAAACTACCATATACCTAGGAGTACAGTTAAGCATCAATTTGACTGATTAGTTTACATTAAGCTGATTGGCAGTTTACCTGAAAGGATTATTTATTTGCTTATTTATTGATTGATATCACCTGGAAACAGAGTGAGAGACCACAAATGAATTTTGAATTTAGAGATTAATAATCTGTGATGACTATGCCCAGAGCCATGACTCTAGGGCATGGAGAGGAAAATCATCAAGCTAATCAAGGTCTTGTTGGTGGCCAAACATTATGACATATGGACCTGGAGACCTGAATTTGTATTATTTTCTCTTTTTGGCAAAGTGTGCCATATCTAGGTTTGCCTTGCTGCTGCAGGCTGTGTGAATCAAGGAGACATGATTGTTGTTTTCAGTACAAACAAGGGAGCATCCTGTCTGAGCTTTGTCACCACCTACATTTTTTAAATTATTCTTTCCAATGCATATGATAAGAACTTGATAAAAGCGAAATTTCAAGTAACTAATAGTGGTACATAGATTGGGTAAAACTCATGCAAGTGCTATTTAAATAGTTGTAGTTAAGCAAGCATTGATTTAGAAGTTTTGAGGTCTGATTTAGAGTGTGACTTATAGTAGAACTTCTCAAACTTCAAACAACTGAAGATCTAGTTAACACAAAGATTCTGATTCAATAGGACCCAAGATCCCGCACTTGCAACAAGTTCCAAGATGGTGTTCTATGTCAATGCCATCATTTCTGTGAATATTGTGTATGTCAAGTTTCCAAGGGAAAGGTCTCCAAAAGGCCTTCAGTTGTAGCGTACCGAAACTCTTCTTGTAACTCTTCCTGATCCAAGCAAGCTCAACTAGGGATTACACTGTGGCAAAGGATCAACATTTATACTAGTAATTAAGGCACTGTCCCCATTTTCTCTTTATCAGTTGTTCTTGAAATTTAGTGTTTTTCAGGATCACCTGGAATATTTGTTAAGCCATAGATTGCTGGGCCAATTCATACAATGGACTGATAATTTTCATTTCTAACAAGTTTTAGGAAGATGCTGCTGCTGCTTGTCCAGAGACTGGGCTTTGAGAACAATTGCTCTCTCTTTGTATATTTTCTTCTTAAAACTGGTAGTGATGATAGGAAACAGGAAGAGGATCAAGTTGCCTGGCCAAATAGCACCTGAATCTGACTAAAATCTTGCCAGATCTAACAAACTATTGATAATTCTGGGGCTAACAACCAAACAAATGATGGAATTTGTGAGAACTGACACGATTCCAGGGAAATGTGGGCTAGCTACAACATCCTGAGCAAGATGCCCATGGTCAAAGCCTGTACACAGACAGCATATTTGATTTAGTACATGAGAAGGGAACATTAGAAATCTGGAGAGGAGTCTTGTTCTAAAGAGTGAGTTGGAAATAATCCTAGGAATGCTGTGTGAACAAACTGTAGACTTGAAGTTTCTCAGTCTACACCTTCATGCTGATTATCTCAAAGTCTTCACAAATACTAGCTTCTCAACCTAGAGTGGCATGGCATTTCCTCTGCCTTCATTTTGGCCCAAGTAACACCTCCTTCCAAAAGTCCTTTATAAACACTTGTGTGACTGAATTAAGTGCTCTTATTTCTCCGTGCCTCCAAAATACCCTGTGAATGATTTTACTATTTAATTTCCACATGGTGGTATAATCATCTACATGTATACATCTTTGCATTTCAAGTTCTTAAAATATTTATGACATCTGTTGATCATTTGTTGACGTTTGAAGGGATACAAAAGTTAAATAGATGGTTAAATTTCTGATTTTAAAACCAGGCTGATCCTGACAGTTCATCAGATTAACTGAAGGTCTAGGAAAACAGTAGAAAGTAGTTCTCAGTTGCCTTCTCAACAAGGTTAAAGATACAAATTCAGAAAAAAATTAGATAAATATGTTATTCTAATTACAAAAGTGAGATATGGTTTACTCAAAGAAGAAGGAAAGAACAAAGAATAAAGTAATAATTGCTATGCTACTGCCCAGAGATAACTGTTATTGCTATGTGGGGATATGTCTATTAAGTCTTCTTTTTCTGTAAAACAGTTATGGGTGATGTATATGTCTATTGAAATTATAAAGCACACAGCATTTCGGCTTTTATTTTTTCTTCCATCGTTATATATCTTCAGAATTTGTACCCATGTAAAGAGATATTCTTTCCAAACATACTTTTTTGGTAATGGTATAAAATTTCACTATGAAGAATAGAATTTCCAAATATAAGCATTATTGAAATTTTTGACAGGGATGTTGTGTTTTAGGGGACTGTCTTGTGTATTGTAGAATGTTTACCACCATTCCTGGACTAAACCCCTGGATGTCCCTGCTCCATAGATGTGATAACCAAAACCATCTCCAAACATTACCAAATGTTTCCTAGGGTACAAAATTGCTCTGTTTGAGAATCATTAATAAAGAAAAATTCCTGATTGTACATCACATCTTTAAAATAAAAATTAAAAAAAGAAAAATCATGTTGTATATATCCATTATTTTGTTGATGGACATTTCAGCTGTTTCCATTTTTTTCAGTATAATACATCAAGCTCAAAAGTATCTCTCTCTCTCCCCACCCCCCTTCTCCCTCTCCCTCTCCCTCTCCTTTTCCCTCTGCTGCTCCTTCTCCTTCTCCCTCTCCCTCTCATCTCTCTCTCTGCCCCTGTTCTCTTACTGTCTCTCCCTTCTGGTTTTCCTTAATCTTTTTCAAGTCTCTTAGACCTGGTAATTTCTAACTGACTTAGTAAAAGAGACAACCAGGGCTAAGAAGATAACCGTGATGGAGCCACTGTGTGTAGATGAACTGGTCACTTGTGACAAAATGCTTTGCTGTGTCATGGGTTCATCTAGACTAGCGAGTACCTGGCTCAGAAGAAATAGTGTCAGGACAACTCTGCACCAACCTATGTTATCATTTTTTACTTCTCATATTTATTTCACCCTGATCATCATAACAGCATGTTTTCTAAGCTTCCATTTTATTTTTTCATCTGTAAAATAGCATAATAATAGCTTCTAATTTAAAAAGTTGTTATGAGGATTAAGTGCAAAAGTACCCATAAAATGTGTTATTACAATACCTGCACAATAAATTATTTACAGCTAAACAAATAGACTATTTTAAAGAATAGGAAGAAGGCTGATGTGGCTGGAGCCTCACTGATGAGAGGAAGGGAGGTGGGAGGTGCAGCAGTAGATGAGGAAGTCAGCGACCGGATCACAGAGTCTTGTAGTACAGGGTAGAGTGTATTTTGAGTGTGTATTTGAGTATAGTGGAAAGTAACTGGAGGGTATGAAGCAGAAATGTGATACAGCCTGACTTATGCTTAAAAAAGATCTGTCTGCCTTACAGAAGGATGGAGTTCCAGAGACAAGAGTCCAGATGATAAGGACTGGACCAGGTTTTAACAGTGGTGATGGTGAGTAGTCAGGTGAAGGCCATTTCCTAGAGGATTTGCTGAGAAACTGGTGAGGAGTGGGAAAGAAAGAAGGGACTTAAGGAAGACTCTCAGACCTTAGTAAGTGAGAGGATGGTGGTCCCCTTTAATGAAATGAGGAAACTAATGGGGCAGGTTCTAGGATGATCATCAGTTATTTTGTTGAGGCATATAGACTTCAGAATGTTTATCAGATACATAAAAAGAGATACCGTGAAGGTATAGAGTCTGAAGCTCAGAAGTAGCTTAGAGTTTGTGATTGGCATTTAGAAATCTTGAGGATTAAATGCCGCTTAATGCCTTAAAACTTGAGGAAATCCCTTAAGATGAGAATGTAGATTGAAACGTGATTGCCTCTCAGTGAGTTACTGCACACTGGGGGTGGGGAAGTGTATGTTGAAGTAGTTTAGCTGAAGAGGGAGACTTGTCCCTACTTGATATCAGATACCTACCGTACACTTTGGCATTGAATATGCTCTCATTGTTGACACAACCTCAAGGGGTAGAATGTGCCCTTCAGGTGCCCTTGGCACTTCAAGAATGTGCCAAGAATACATGATGATAGCTAAAATTCTCTGGAGTTAAACATAGATTAGGGGAATTAGCCAAAACTAAGTTAATCTAAAGAAAATAATGAAACAAGATTGGTTTCATGTGGCCTGAGACTTGTACACACACTGTCCTAATTCTAACCACTGATGGTATAAATATACTTCCCTGACTAATAGAGAGAGTGTGCTTTGTTCATCATTTTTTTCATTTCAAGAAATGCTTGCATTTGCCTAGTGTACCACTTCTGGAGCATGATCTTAAAAAAAAAAAAAAAAAAACCTGCCAAGTGGTGAGTTAAGAAAGCATCTCTTTCTGCCTGGAGTCATGAACCTGACACAGTTAACATAGTGAAATCTGTCATACATTTAATCAGAGGTAGTTAATTTGATTTTCTAAAATTAAGCAGAGAATCAGTTTGTCATTAGGTCTGAGAATTACTGCAATTCTGAAGTTATTCTGCATACCCCAAAAGGGCTTTATTGGATATGAATAATAACAACCTAAAAATATATTGATGATAATGAGCATCTAAGTGCTCTGAAAGGAAAAAAAGACAAAGAAAATTCCTGACAAGCATGAAGGGTGACTCATCATGGCCAGAATTTTTAAAATTTATGAACATTGTAACATGAAAAAATAATTATGAATAATAAAAATCTGTTACGATGATTAGCTATAATGAATGCTCATGGTGAGTTAAATGAACTGGAACAATTTAAGGCAATAGCACATAATTTGCATTTTGTGTTATGTCAGATCATTTTATCATTAAACAGAGAAAGAGGAAGAAGAGAGAAAAATAAAGAAACAAAGGAAACAAAAAAACCTGGGGAGAGGGTAAAATAAACTGTTAAGGCTTTCTATAGTTCTAAAAAAAGGGAAAAAATGCAGCATATTGCAGTCCTTACTTCAATTTATGCATCCATTTCAGTTTATCTTTTGAGGATGTTCATAATGTGAGAAAGTAAAAAGATGATCCATGTAGCAGACACTGAAGTCAGACAAACTTGAGTTTAAACCTCTACCTGCCTTTGAATACAGCATGTAATCTAGGTAACCTCCTTAACTGACCTAAGTCTCAGTTACATCTGTAAAGTGGGATAATAATAGATATAACCTAAAGTAGTGAAGATTAAAAATGTATTTTAACAGCTAACAACTCTTAGTTGCAGTGCATTATGCACCTGGCAATCTTTCAGATACCTTCACATGAACTAAGTCATTTAGTCCTCCTGACTACCCTAATCAGTATGCACTATAATCATCTCTTTTACAGATGAGAAAATGGAGACCCGAATTGATAGAATACCAATAGTAAGTGATAGAATGGGAGTTCTTACTCAGGTCTGACTCTTGAAAACTTATGCTTTTCACCATTGCTCTAAGCAGCTTCTCTTAGCATCAGCACATTGCCTCAGACACCGTTGCGAGCTCAACACAAGTCAAACATCACTATTTTTCATATTATCTTTGTGTCCGTGAGCATGAGTGCATTTGCATAGGTGAATGGGCCTTGCTGTAATTAAGTTAACTCTGTACCCCAGAGGGCAACACTGGGGATGGCTTTCAAATTCCCCAAGTGAACCAGTCTTATCCAGCAGGGACCCCTGGACTGTTAGGGAACAAGATATAGACAGTGACTTTTTCAGTTGGAGAGTAAAAAGCAGATTCCAGGCAAACTGTCATTGCCTGAGTTATTGCTTGAGAGGTGAGTTATTCGCGACATAAGGCAGATTGCAGACAAATTACTCATCAGCTCATCATCCAGGAAGCCCATGATGACCCCAACCCAGCAACTCCCACAAGGGTAACTTTTCAGCCCAGCTGGTGGAAACGTCCCTGGTACCTGGCTGAAGGCCCAGCGAGGTAATGAGGAATGAGGGAAAGTTAGTTGCATGCTCCAAAAGCGGGAAGACGAGAGTCCTACTAATCTGCCCACATGTCATTATTTTCTGCTTGGTCATTGTCTGCCAATGAAGTTCCACATACCCTCATAATCTGTACCCACTCAGATAACACAAGAAAAGCCGCTCATTCTCTCTCTTCATTTTTGAAAATTGTGAGTACTGGAAAGAGAGTACTGTTTTATGACCATATTTTCTTACTTTTTCATTTTATAGCATATCAGGAGATCTGTAAAATGTCTGATGAGAAAACTGGTGTGGTTTACACTGAGTTACAACAGGCAGAAATGTCGAAATGCAGATGTGCTGAGCCTTTCTCTTGTATTGGGTCATAAAATAAATGTAAACCCAAAACATACAATAAACATTAAGTGGACTTCCTCATTTTGTGCATTGCCTCTTATCAGGGATGTGTCCTGTTTTTCTTTAAAGATAAATACAGTGACTGAGACCCCAGCTTCCGCCTCTCCTGGCTCTCTCTTGGCCCTACAGCTCAGTTCTTTCTTTTCTTCTGCCTAAATCCCCCTTATTCACTGGTTCCCACACTTCCATTTGCTCTCTCTGGTGGTCTGCCTGCTGGAGGTTATCAAGAATGACTGCTCATACAGCAGGGGACTTCTCTCCTCCCCTTCCCAATCCCAGACTTGGATAGGAGTTTCCAGATCTTCTCCTAATAACCCCCAGGGCAAGGAGGATGGTATTCTTTCCCTCTTTTTTCCCTTTTGAGGATGTGCCTCCACTTGTAAGACAAATGCCTCCAGGCTAAACAGAGGCCTGCAAGAATTTGCTTTTAAAGAAAAAAGAAAACAGGAAGACAAGAGCGGAGAAAGTTCTTTGAGGGAAGTATTTCTCCTTTGGGCAAACAGCTGCAGTTGAAGTTCTCAGGGCAGAGCCACAGTGCAGAGTTTAAGGCACCATTCCCTTGTCATCTATGGAGAGCAAGTTAGGATATTTGCTGGGATTTGGATGGTCTCATTCACTGAAAGGGCATATTTGTTACCCAGTGGTTGCTAAAATCTCACATATGAAAATTTGTTTTTGTTTGATGAGAATCAAAAAGGATTGCATTTCTTTTGCATGCACAGAGGCCCTTACTCCCAGTTGGAGCTAGCTTCAGGCAAAACAGGAAAATGAGAATAAAACCAGCCCTGGATTGCCAATTATCTCAGGTCTCTAACAAGCAGTGTTTTACTGTCATTTTCTTATCAATTGCCTTGTTTAGGGGGAGGGGAGAGATTTGTCAAGATAAGAGCATTATCTTTGCTGAAGCAATGAATTTTGGTGGTCTTCAGGGACCAAAAAAGTTAAAAATAATAATAATAAAAACCTCTGCCATCAAAAACAAACAACAAACATACTTAAGTTTCAATGTTTAGTCTTGTCATTTTCTCATCTAGTGAAACAATTTTATTTCCAGTTTACAAACTGAGAATTTTAAAGAAAGCAGTATATGGTCAGGATGTTTGAAATGACTTTAATTAAAGAGTTCAAAGTCTCCTATTCCAAGGCCTAGATTTGTTGTTTTTACATTAATTGTGTGTGTTTGTCATTTCTGGGTCAAAGTAAATTTTTCTCTAAACCAATTACTTTCAAGTAAGACAAGGACAGTTGGACATCAAAATACGTATTCCCCCAGGAACTTCTATCAAACTACTTCTTTTGATAACATTCTGCCTGACATGTTCAGTGCACCCATTACATCAAAGCTGATTCTGTCTTTAAAAAAATAAAGCAAAAAAGCTCTTTAATTTTGTTTTTCTTAGAAAATGCATGTTTCAGTTTTCTCTCCATGTATATTTTTAAAACCATTGATGTACTTTCAAAAGAGGATTTTCAATAACCTTGAGTAGAGATGTAGAATGTGCACTTCTTATTTTGAACAACATAGAACCTGACAGATTTAGGAAAAGTTGTTAGAGCAGGTCACTTTGGGGCAACTCTATAAAATGTTTAATGCTGACCTCAGTGACCATGAATAGAATGAAGGCTTTTAAATTACCTTTCTTCTTGGATGACACAGTGCTTAGTGTATACCATCTTTTCTATTATCATTTCCCAACTCATGGGTTTTGGTTTTCTGATAGACCTCACCTATCACACAATGTCTCTTGTTATCCAGGAGATGAATAGCTGAGATTAGGAGCAAATTCCTTTTTTAGAAGAATCTGTATAATATTGATAAAAATGTTATCATTGATTGAAATGCATCATGGAAGAAAAATGCATAGGTTAAATGTAGGTTTATGGCTCCTTATATTTTGTCCAGATGCCTTTTGGATAGAAAATTTAGAATTGGGACTTTAAGACCTGCCCAAATATTTGTGCTTTGCTAGTATTAATAGACATGGTAAAATAAATGATATACAAGATTTTGTTCATTTTTTTTTTAACAATTCTTCATCATATAGTAAACACCAGGTGAAGAGTGGGGATACAGAGATAAATGCTATAGTCACTATCTTTAAGGTACAAAAAATATACTGGGAGAGAAATATAGAAAATCTGCAAACTTTCTAATAAAAAATGTATGCTCTTAAATGAGCAAGTGAGAGAAGAGTGATCAGTAAAGGCTTCATGGAAGAGAAAATCATTGGGTATACAAAGAACAACATATTGAAAACTTGATGAAATTGGTCAACATCGGCCAGGTTTTAACAAATTCAATTCTCCCTTGTAGCTAAGACTGCCTTGACCTTAGCACGAAATCCTGGAAAGAACCCTAGGCTATCTATAGTGTCTACTATTTGGACCTGAATGGGCATAGTAGCCACCACCTCTCATTGTTGAAAAGTTTCTCAGCTTGATCTTGATCTCTGTCACTTAGGGTTCACTGATTACAGATGTTAATCTCATCTGCACAATACTTTCACAGCCTGGTTGTTTGGACACCATAGCCTAGTTAAGCTGACACATCAAATCTAACCATCATAATCCCAATTCTTTCTAATTGTTTCTCAGTATCTATGTTTTCAAACATAAGTTATATTATGTTTTCCAAGCCTAAATTGAATGGTATCATCGTTTCATACCTAAAAAAATCTCAAATGTCTTCCTATTGTTCTACCTGGCTTATAATGTACAGCATGACTAAGTCTAGGGAAACTTTGACTTTATTTCTCATATGCTTATACTCTGCAGAGCAGCCACAGTGGTTTTATTGTATTTCTTCGATTGAACCCTTCTTTTTGCTACAAGGATTTGGAGGAATTTTTCTCTACCCCATGGAATATTCTTTCTTCTCTTCTTTGTTATATTCCTCCTATACATCTGTCATATTTCAACTCAGTTGTTTCACGTTCAATAATATATTCCCTACTTCCTCAGCAAGGTTAAGTTTGCTAGATGCTCTTACAGTCTATTAACTTCTCCATTATAACATGCGTTCTAATGTCTAGTCACCTTTATGAGTTACTTGATTTAAGTCTGACCCCCTCTAAACAGTAACTTCTAGTTCCATAAACAGTAACTTCTAGTTCCATGCTTGTTTTTGCTTAAGGTTATATTTTCTGCATTTAGCATATTGCTAGGTTCATAGTGGATACCTCATATATACTTGTTTTAGAAAGGAGTAGTTAATAAATAAATGTGTAATTTATTGGTTGATCTTTCCTTAATCAACACTGAGTTCTCTGTAAGTAGAGACCCTTCCTTGTTTTGCTATTTTATCTCTAGTATCCAGTATATCACTGGGAATGTTAACATTTTCCACCTGAAAAATCTAACTTAGGTATACAGAGATAATGACTATTAAATGGCTAGCCCTGTGCCTGAGAGTTCAATAATAGGTGGCTGTGTTGTGTTTCTTGCAAGGCAATAAGCAAAGGCGCTTGTTAGAAGGACAGTGAGTAAGCAGGCTAACTAACAAGAAATATATCATGTGGCCCTCAGGAGGTAAAGAGATTGGCCTCAGTTACTGAATTTCTGGTTTCTTTTGTTTTACTAGAAATCCTGATATACCTTGATTCCAATCTTGAAATTTTTATAAATGTCTGTATCTCTATAATAAATCTGAACCCTATTCTTTTCTTGTAATATTTAGGTTCTTTACATAAACTTTTACTCCTTGTAGTCAAAAGTAATCTGAATTAAACACTGTGCCTCTGGGGTACACTCTGCCTGACAGGATTACTCACTACCCTGCTGTTCTTGATGTTCTCTTCTTGTCATTTTTCTCTCTTCTCTGTTTTCTCACTATTCCAAGTTCATGTGAAGAATGGTAAAGTGCAGATTTTACTGGCCTGGTCTCATAGTGAACAATGGGGATTTGACTAGATTTAAGTGAAAGTGCAGTAGCTTAAAATCCAGAAAATAACAAGTACAACAACAGAACAGCTACAACTATTTTTCATTTACATCCTTACATATTCCAGGCACTTTGGCAAGTTTTTCTGATAACTTCTTTTACTGTGGTTCCGTCGATGCCAAGTTGGATTAAATACCCTCTTTAGTTCTTGTTTGTATCTCATTACCACACTTACCACATTAGTTTACAATTGCTCTGATCTGTCTTTCTCACCATGTGGAGAAATGATTTGAATTTGAAGATCTTAACACAAGAATTTTGATATCCAATATATTGAATGAATGCATTCTGCATGAATAAGTAAATAGATGAAAATAAATTATTTTAAATAATTTAAACAGAGCCAACATGTATGTAGTGCTTATGAGCTACTGATTATTTTTCTTAAGTAACTTCATTAAACTTATTCCTAGAGTCCATTTTTAAATTGCAATATAAGGGTTTCTGGATTTCTAAAACTGTACATTTCCACAGCCTTTTGTCTTCTCAGAGTCGTTGGGTTTAAATTATGACTGTGTACTTTGTTTTGATCAGGATCAGTTTTATTTCATATAAAATGAAGATAGTGTCACCCACCTCTCAGTATGCTGGGAAGATAGAATAGTATTTTCCTAGTTCTCTATGCCAGTGGACTGTATCATAAATCCATAACATTTTCTACCTTCATTTTTTATATAAATGTAATAGTACAATAAAGAGAGAGAAAGAAGGAAGTTCAGGGCATAGAGAAGATAATGACTATACTTGTTGAGCACTTCAATGTGAAAAAAATGAAATAAGATCAATAGATTTTATAGCATATCGCAACAAGATTGTTGACTTTGGAGCACTAGGGAGTAAGCTGGAAAAAAGGAGATGCTAGTCAAAGAGGGCTAGGCATGGAATAAAGATCACTATAGTTGGAAATAACGACATTGAGGCATAGTCATGGGAATGGGTGATTGATGCAGAAGAGTTGACATCAATGCTGGAGAAGAAGTATACCAGGAACTGAGAGGTCAAGAGCTGGAAGAATAATCTGCACAAGCATACTAAAATTATTTAGACCACAAATACCTACAGATACATAATGTTAGAGAGAGTATACGAAACCCAGAAGCTAAAAGGGTAAAAAAAATGACCTACATATTCTTGCTGGAAGATTACATTATAGAGTCAAAAGATGTTGAGCCTTACTTTCTAAGCTACCAATTACTAGTTATACAACATTGTAAAGATGCTTTTTCTTAGTGTTGGATTTCTTATTTTTAAAATAAATATAAAAAGATCTACCCTGTGTTTCTGAAGTATTTTGAGGGACAATTATAAGAAATAATGTATATAAAATGACCTAATGTAATGCTTGGAGACTATGAGATAGGTACAGTATCATCTTGACTTTTGCATCTCAACCTTCCGTTTTCAGATCAGTGTAAGAGTTTCATTCAACAGTTGGAACACTCAATCTGTGGTTCAGAAAAGTAAGGGAGCATTTGCCTTTATTTTTTCTCTAGTCTCTTCAAGATGGAAGGTTGTATGACATTAGGGAGTGATTTTCATTCACTTCACTAGGCTCATTATCTGTTTTCAAACAACTTACTCTAATCCATAAACGTGGAAGATGATTTTATTCAATAAATATAGGGAGAGCATGTGTTGGATGCCAAACACATACTCACAATATGAGATGTTTACATTTACATTTAAAAAATATAGCACTTTTACAATGAGTTCTTCTCTGTTTATATATTTTCACCCTAAGTTCAGAAAAATACCCAAATTTTCTTTCAGCCTAGATCATTCTTCACTGACAGAAGAATTCTATGATATCCCAGGTTCAGCTTCAGACTTTTTTACTCAACCACAAAGCAATCTGGTGGAGCTGACCAACTAAAATGGAAAAAGCAAGCAAGCAAACAAAGAAACAAACAAAACAAGAATAACTAAACTATAAGATTTGAATCTGCCTAACTACTTTTTATTAATGTTAGAATGGTATTATTTAAGTCCAAGATCAATAATCTTGCTTTTGTAACAATAAATATAAATTTTGTAATAATAAACACAGTTTTGAACACTTTAGAAATAAAAACAAATATGTAACAACTGTGTGCTAATAATTATTGAATTCTCTAATTTTTCTGTATTTGCCAACAGATCTTACTATTTTTTTTTGGAGTTGGGAGGCTCACTCTGTCGCCCAGACTGGAGTGCAGTGGCACACTCTTGGCCACTGCAGCCTCAAACTGCTGGGCTCCCTTCGCCTCAGCCTTCCAAGTAGCTGGAACTACAGGCGCGCGCTACCATGCCCGGCTAATTTTTGATTTATTGTAGAGATGAGGTCTCGCCAAGTTGCCCAAGTGGGTCTCGACCCCGCGGGCTCGGACAATCCACTCGCCTCGGTCTCCCAAAGTGCTAGGATTACAGGCTGAGCCACCGAACCCAGCCAGATCTTAAATTTTTACAGAGCAAAAAGCATGTTATTTCTGTATTTTTATTCCTGGCACCTAGCTTTTAATTAAATTAAGAGAAATGGAATTTATGCAAAATAAAATTTTTTGGTGATCGATAAAATTCAAACCGAGATAAATTAATATTTTAAGTGGAAAAATATGTATTACTTCTAAATTAATATCTTAAAGGTTGTAAATCAAAGCTCTTGTTTCAAATAACTTTATCTCTGATTTTTAAAAAAGCAGCAGCCAGGCAAAATGCTTCCAAACATTCAGAACATGCTTGTGCAGGATAAGTAATTTGCCATGTCTGACATTGAACAGTAGTTTAAATGACCTCTCCATTCTCCAAACATCTGGTATGTCTTCAATAAATAGGGCAGTATCAAAGGTAATATTGAAGAAAAACTTGCTCAGGGGTTTAGGGATATAAGTTTGCTGGGTTGGAGGATTATGGATGTATATGCTTTTAATCATGGAAGATTATAAACATACAATCAAAAATTTTTATTAAAAAATATAAATAGCTTCTGAACAACCATTGGAATTTGAAATTGAAGCAGTGAGCTCCAAGGGCAATGTAATTTTCTTGACAATAACAGCTTCTATTCAATGAGAATTTTTATATGGCCAAGAGCAATGATAAGCAAATTGAATTCATTTCCTTTCATTCTTATAACAATCTTAAAAGACAGGTATGATTTCTAATTTAATTATGAAGGGACTGAAGTGCAAAGAGTTTAACAAACTAGCCATAGGCCATAAAATATAAACGAGTGAAACGAGGTTTGACTTCAGGCCTCCCAGAGGCAAAGACACACACCCCTTTTTGCTATGTACCTCTCGGCGTCCATGTGAAACTAAGATTCTGATGACGATAATGGCTATAATCGATGCTTTTGCATGTGCAGTCTATGTTTCAAACCCTTTACATATAAAACATATTTAATCATGACAGCAAACTTATGAGTAAGTTGAGGACCAGAGAAGTTATATGACTTTGTCAAAGGCACACAGCTAGCATGTGAAACCAAGCATATAAATACAGAACTTCACTGTCTTTATTAAATAAGAGAAATTACGAACAGTTCCTGACTGAAAAGCAGAAGATAGATTAAGTACCAAGTAAATGTAAGCTCCTTACTTCCTACATGTTCCTAAAATTAATATTTCATTGAATGAATCATAAAAATGATAACACATGTTATCATGTACAGGTATATAAAAATACTACACAGGTGAAGGATAGCTTTTCTGACTATGGTTACATGATATTTCAGCCCTCCCGTTCACAAGAGAATTATGATTTTCTGTATGATGGTTTATAGAAATATATGGCATAGTCATCACTTTTGGGTTATGCCTGTTTCATAAACTCCTGTAGTCCAGGCATTTTCATCCAAATGCCAGTCAATTTGTGAATATCCTTTGTATTATGACCTTTCAGCTAGTATGCAATCTTTTTGACAGTGCTCATCTGACACTTGTAGCAATTTTGCCTAATATGAAAGTTTTCCTGAAACACTTACTTGGACTGAATAAATCAAATATAATCTATTACTTCTGCAATGCTTCCATTATCAATATATCTCTGAATGGTACGACAAGAAGAGTCACATTTTCTGGCATGATTTGTTTCTTTGGAAATCTACATTAATTTCATCTCATATTCTATCGCTTAAAAAAATAACTGTTATTTTTATGGATTGGCAGTTCATCATTCTAGTGAAGCTAGAAATAATTGCTTATGGAAAGAATTTTTATACCATAATCATACAGCAGATTATTGAAACTCATCAGTTGCCTTCATAAATTTAAAAAACTAGTAGACTGTTTTGGGAATAGTTATTTAGTATTTAATCTCTTTCTGCCCCCATTCCCACAGTTGAGTATTCATGTGTGTATTTTTTTATTTTTTTACCTTTCTTAACATAGAATATTTGTTTTTGAGGACTGGTGATAGCAATTTTTATTACCTTCTATGCCTAGGACAATAAGAAGCACATATTAGTTGCTCATCACTTCTACTTGTTTCACCTCCTCAGTCAGCTGAGGTGGAATGCAAAGTTGCCATTTATTGCCTAGGAGCTGACATCATATAAACCTTGGTTTTAATCTTCTTTTGATTCCTACTGGTTGTGTAATCTTGGGTAAGTTATTTAAACATAAGATTTTCATCTGCATTAAGGCTAATAATACTCCCTACCATGTGAGAGCAAGTGAGCTAATTAGCACTATGGTTGGCACATTATAATGACTGAAAATATTATTGGAGTTAGTTATTTATTTAAAAATATTTATTGAGCACCTAACATAAGCCAATCAAGACCTGACCTAAGGATTAGAGAAATTAATATGTTTTTGCCTTAAGAGGTAGATACATAATGGGATGTGATCAGCGTTACAACCTATTATATGGAAATATGTCAAAGCTAGTGTCTATATGCCTTAGAGAATCTAAAAGAATTCAGAGGGAAAGCAGTATTTGAATTAAGATCTAAAGTTGAACCTGACTAAAGGAAGAAAGCAGGGAAATAATAGACATTTAAATGTCTGATCAAGGCCGGGCTCAGTGGCTCAGCCTGTAATCCCGCGCTTTGGGAGGCTGAGGTGAGTGAATTGCCTGAGCCCGCGGGTTCGAAACCCACCTGGGAAACTTGGTGAGACCTCAGCTCTACAATAAATCAAAAAAATTAGCTGGGCGTGGTAGCACGCACCTGTAGTTCCAGCTATTTGGAAGGCTGAGGCAGAAGGATCACCGGAGCCCCTGGGTGACAGAGTGAGACTCCAACTCAAAACAAACAAATAAATAAATAAATAAATAAGTAAATGGTTGATTAGCTTGTCTATCTAAGAAGCACTTTCATGAAATTTGCATGTTTACAGTCAACATATTTATTGACTTTTTTATTATTTACTTTCAAAAGGGAGACTTTTCACTTCAACATCCACTGCTTAATATTCCTCTCTAGTTTTCATCCCAATAATGAACATTAATATTATTTGTTGGAAGGGTGTGTGTGTGTGTGTGTTTGCAAATGTGTGTTTAATTTGAGTTTCTTCATAGTGATAATGAAGTTATTTAACCTCTTTAGAGTCCTACATTCCTCATCTTTAAAATGGGGCAGTTATTTCTGACTCATAAACAGTAAATGTGCGGAATTTTGGTGATTTTTTGAGTTGGATTCTTGCCTTGTAGTATAGTGTGACTCTCATATGCAAGGCATTTTTGGGGTTTGAAAAATATCATGGAGCCAGTGTTTGGGAGCCTTCCATGAAGGTTCAGAACTCCTGCCACAAAAAGGGAGAGAAAGATAATAACTAAAATATTATTGTGTTCTGACTGTCCATAGCGTCTGTACTCTATGCTTAATACATTGACTTACTTAGGATTTCGGTTTGACTCTTTTAATAAGATACAAGTGTCTTTCTGTCTTATAAAATTTTACTAAAATAAGAAATTCAGGGATGCAATTGTATGAGATATTGTAAGAATTACTTCTCTCTTGTCTCTCTGTTATCTCCCAGGATTGACAAAGTTATTTAACCACCACCATGTATATGTATCAGTCAGTGAGAAGGAGGAAAAGGACAGAGAGAACAAGAAGTTTCCTTTTTAAAGAGTCCACTGAGGAGTTGAACACATCACTCTCAACACATATTACTGGTCAGAACTTAGTCACCAGGTCTTAACTAATTGCAAGGGGGATGTGAAATATAGTATTTAATTGGGAAGCTATATGCTCAGTGGAACCCAGAGCCTTAGTTATTAAAAGAAAAAAATGGATATTGGAGAATAATTAGCAATGTGTGTCTTATGCATGTTATTGCAACATTTCTGTAAGGGTGGTTTTGTCATCCACAGTCAATGGATAAGATACTTGAAATTCTGAGAGAAGAGGTTTCTTGTAAAAAGTCACTTAAGTGTGTAAGTCACGGAAGAATGATTACAATCAAGGCAGCACTATCCTAGGTTCTCAGCATAAAAGAGAAGGTAGAAAACTACTTAATGTTGTTTTGCAACCCATCAGAAAACAGGCAGCTGCAGTGCTTATGTGCCACTGGCAATCCTGTGTTTTGCAGGTAATCTTGTGAGAGGTGACATAACAGAATAAATATTAAATCATCAAAAATTGTATGTAGAGACAAGCTCTTAGAAAAAAAGCACAATTTATTTTCAAATACTTGATTACACAAGCCTCAAAGATTCGCTGTATGCTCTGGGTATTTGAAATCTCCATTTAAAAAAATCATATGCTTTAGTTAAGTTTTCAGTTTGAGAGAACAGACCTGGGAACACAAATAATACAAATTTACATGCAAAACAATTTCAACTCTGATAATATGGGGTTAACAAGGTAATAAACAATGTAGGAGCAAAAAGATTGGACAAGGCCTAGCAATTTGCCAAAATTTTGAGGTCAGATGTCCACAAGCAATGAAATAGTATAAAATTGTTCTGGGTAAATAAATACATGTTTGGCAGAATTGCTTACACAATGACTTTTAAGGTTTCTCTCTAGGAAAGTGATTTCTAAAAAGTTAGGTGAGAGGGAAAGTTCCTTTGGGTTAGTGACAACATGAATACTAGGGAATATATCCATGCATAAAGAAAATGTATTCAGTGGTACATAATCACTTTTTTTATTTTCCTCATTCATGGAAAAATATTTGTAGCAGTGATTTTAAAACAACCCTAAGTACTTTCAAGGATTAAAACTTTTCAGTCAGCTATCCAATTTTATTTTATTCTTTCACTTTAAAATTTTTGGACTTTTGTTCATTATAAAAGATGATTGAATTACATTGGTTTTGATATTTATCTTTTACTCTATCAATACTCTTTAAAGAAGAGTTGCCTATAGGTTTTGATAGGAAATTACTTTCTAGGGAGTAGGGACGTTGTGACAAGTATTCCACACTGGAAACTAAGAAACTGAGAACAGAAAATGTCCCTAAGCATTTTAATTTAAAAGAAAATCTCAAGTAGTACAAAAGATCTTTTGAACTTATTTCTCCTATCTGACAGAAATTTTTTTATGTTTTGGCCAATATCTCTCCAACTCCCTACCTCTCCCATCTCCTGATAACCACCATTCTACTCACTACCTACATGAGTTCAACTTTTTTAGATTTCACAGATAAGTGAGATCACCGCAGTATTTGTCATTCTCTACCTGGCTCACTTTGCAACAGGGTGGCTATTGTTCTTAACAATTTATTATGCTTTGATAATATCTAGAAGAGTATATTTTAAATACTGTCACCAAAAAAATAATAAGTATGTAATGTTTAGTTAAGTTTTTTGACTTGACTGAGCCATTCAACAATGTACACCTATTTTAAAACATCATCTTGTATACAATAAGTATATACAATTTTTATTTGTCAATTAAAAAAATTCAGTTGATTTTTTTCCTGTGGAGTTAACTGATTAATAGCAACACAAAAAGAATGACAAGACCTCAGCACCTCAAATTACAGTTACCTTCTCTATATGTTACTTCTTTCCTATTAATGACACTACCCTGAAAGACAATGAATAAATTTCGAATACTAGTCTTAGTAGCCTTTGACAGAAAATTTTCTGTCCTTGGTGAACAGTCAATATTTGAGTGACAGATACCCATGAGATATTAATTTTCCAATATGCAGAATTAACTAAAACATTTAACTATGATGGTGGAAAATTGAAGTAAGACTTCATGTTAATTATTTTGTTAAGCTTATCAAATGTATATTTTGTATGATTTATTTATCTTGTTTTTGAGGATGTCTGAAATTCACACCATTTTTTGCAGTACTTTGGTAAGGTTGTGCATTAGTCTGTTTTAGTTGCCATAACAGAATACCACAGACTAGGTACTTTGAAAAATATGAATTTTTTTTCATAGTGCTAGAGACTGCAAGTCCAAGATCAAGGCACTGGCAGGGTTGATTTCTGCTGAGAACTTTTTCCCTGGCTTGCAGTGAACACTTTCTTACTGTATCCTTACACAACATCTCCTTTGTGTGAGTGTGGAGGCAGAAATCTCTGATGTCTCTTCTTCTTGGAAGGACATAAATTCTGTCAGATTAAGGTTCCATCCTTAGCCTTAATTACTTATTTAAAGGCACTATCTCTAAATGCAGTCACATTGGGGATTAGGGCTCCAACATATAAATTTTGAGGAAACACAGTTCAGTCTATAACAGGTTGTGGCTCCCCAAAACAATTAAATAAAACAAATCTATATCACTAGTGAAGACGGTTAGAGACTCTCAAAATATATCTGTAACAAAGACAGCTTTATCGTGTTCACTAGCTGTCATTTTAAAAATCACAAAGCATGTTTTTCATAGTATAGTATACAACAAAGCATTTTTGATAGAAATGGTCTAATGGACAGGAAAAGACAGTACAGCATTTGCAGATAGGAAAGATCTCATGGGGGACATATTGAAGAAAGATGAAATCCAGAAATGGGCTATAGGAACTATATTTGTTCCATTCTTTCTCATTTGATATTACTCACCTGCCTTTCTACTCTTTGGCTCACATGCAAAAAGCAAATTCCTAGTAGGACCTTTCTACAACTTGCTGTCACTGACTCGGTTCACTTTTTAGCTCTAATTGTTCTGGTGTCCTGAATATTCTCAGTCTCTTATGTTTGATGTTAATCATTACTCTTCTCATTCCTGAGACATGTTAACTTAAATTTCCATTAGATGTAATATTAGAAATGATAATGTGCTTACCTAAGTATAAATATTGCCACAATTATTACAAGTACTTATTTATGAAAACATCAAGCAACATTAACTGAGAACTTACAACATGCTAAGTGCTTTACACTCATGTTTTCACTGTATTCTCATAACGGCTTCCCAAAATGTATTATTTATTGTCTCCACGCTCTTCTAGTATTGAACCTAGATCCTCTTTATATAGCAGTATCCTTTGTTGGTTTGCTGTCTTCTTGTCTCAGAATAAGAGGTTGTACGACTGCTTTAAGATATACCCTAAAATATAAAATCGCAGGGACACAGACTGGAAGATTACATCACGTTGAGTCCCCATGACACAATATCATCACAGCAAGTGGCCATGCATTTATCAGACCCACTAGATTGGTGCTGCTGGGGTAGATTTTAAATTTGACATGAGGCTATTTGTTAGTACAAATACATGAGTTTCTCTGCAGTCATCTCCTCAAAGGACTCCTCTAACCTGTACAGTATGGTTTGCTCATCTGTCTTACAGCAGCTGCACATCAAGGGCCCCCTTCTTCCCTGAGTACCCAGGAATTTTACTGGTAAACATAGTGTTTAGAATGAAAAAGCATTTTAGACATATAATTTGCTTACAGATTCTTAATATTCTTAATATCTCATTACTATCTAATGTAGCTTGGATAAGATGACCTTAAAATATATCTAATTAAAAATAGTTTACAAATTATTTTAAACAACCATTATATAAAATTATATTAATATATAATAACTATGCTGAATGAATGTCTCATATGTGCCTAGTAATTGAAGGACTATGTAATCCTAACAATAATTACATGCTAAATATTTGTTATGTCCATTCAAAGATTCAGAAACTGAGGCACAGAGAGGTTAAATATATTTTTCAGTGCTACAGAGTTTGTAATTGGTAGAAGAGTTGGGGCTTGAAGCCATGACTGACAGAGGCTACAATTCTGATATGTTTTACCATTAATCTGTGGTTTCTAAAATGATGTTGACTTTTCTAAATTATGAAATATAGTCGCAGGAGATCACAGTCACCACAGTTAGTTTCTGCCTTGGTAAATAAAAAGATTGGTTTATTTTCTCTTCTCACTATTTTTTAAAATTTCTAATAACATATCCAAATTGCTTTAGATGTTTATGATTTAAGTAAGAATTATGACTTTTAGAGTACATATTTGTTGTTCTGTTCAACTCAAAAAAGAATGACAGAGAAAAATTTAGATTAGAATTTTCTTGAGACATTTTAAAGAAAAAAATGAAATATACAGACTATTGTCCTTTTATGTTTAAAGGCACTTTCTGCTATTGAAGTATAGAGATTTGGTTTAAACACTTGGCCCTGCTATTCACCTCAGGCTTCTATGCAACTTCAGAATCACTATGTGAATGAACATATCTGGCTGGTTTTTTGCGAGTGTGTTTTCTGGTCTGTGGACTCCATGTCTGTGTTTCCAAATAAATGCATTTTTATATGAGTCTTTGCGAGTCATCTTTTTTCCACAGAGATGATTTCATTTCCAATGGGATCTGTAATGGCAGAAGGATGGTTCCTGATATTTAAGAGAATTAAAATCCTGCTACAGGAGAATTCAACATTAACCCTTCTATTTGTGCAATATTTTATCATCCCCAGGTCCCTCTGCCCACTTATTTTCTGATTAAAACCATAAGCACTCTCAGAGCCAATTTTCAAAAAATTTTACTTTGAAATTTTTATTTGATCAGCAGCCTCAAGATCTGAAGGGGATTACATTTTCCCCCCTTTTTTGTTTCTCGGACTAGCATAAATAATCCTCTTTGTGATAATACCCTGTGTCCCAGAGCGCTTGTTTATCATAAGAGGACGCTTGTTTCCATGGACTAATGCACTCAGAAGCTTGGCTGACTTTCTGATGCAAATGTCAGACAGGAACCATGTCTTTGCTTTTCCAGCCAAATTGCTTCGTTTTTACAACACGATGCTTGATTTATAGGGGCTTTTGAAATATTGAAATTGCCCCCTGTACAAAAAGAAATGCAATGTGTAGGCATTTTAGTATAGAAATGTTAATAAGAATAATTTATAGGGGAAATGGGTTGCAGGGTTTTGGAAAATGCTCAACTCTTTGAGCAAAATATGGCAGTGTCAATGAACAACACTGACATTCTAGAGGGAGGTGCATATATTGAAGGTTAACCAGAGCAACCCCAAGAGAATGCCATAATTTCTGAATTTGGATTAAATAACCTTTACAGAAATAGCAGAAAAGAAACATAGGACTTCAATTTATTTTTATAGTATGCTTCTTAATTTTTTACTGATAAGTGGTCCAAAATGACCATCAACCATTTTCTTATTCAAAAATAAGATCTCTATTTTAGTCAGGCATTTAACTGGGGACCATAGCTATGTCTGTATAGGAATTGAGGAGGATGGTGAGAGAGACTAACATATTATACCTATTCATCATGCCAGGCTCAGGGAAAGGTGGCTTATGTGCCTTTTAAAACTTCCATTCTTCCATATAATGTGAAAACTGGGTGTTAGTGTCTACATTTCATTGCTCTGGACACTAGAAGTCAGAGAAGAAAAATGACATGTCTTACATATCACAATTGGTAAACTTTGGGTAAATTATGTATTTCAGAGACCATATTGGTGAGAAAAAAAGAGCAGAATAAAACAGCAAAGTGGTTTGAAAACTTTTACTTCATATATAGTTTTAAAATATCAAAATACTGACTAAACTCAATTAGTAAAACCACACACACACACACACACACACACACACACACACACACACACACACACACATATACATATATATTTAAATACATGACATTCTTTCTATTGCAATTGGTAAGTTGCGTGTTCTGGCAACATAATTTGCTTTTCTCTTCAGAGCCATTTTCATAATGGTTTTATATAAGAATTCAATGGTCTTGTAACCACTTATAAGGTTAAAGAAAACCTTTCAAGATTGCATTAAACAGGGCCTATGCTTAACAACAAACACACGACATAAAACTTAAAATACAAGGGAAAGTGAGAAGAAAAAAGTAGAAATGCCACAGAAAACACACACATTGAGGCCCAGGAGGAAGAAATGTAGATAAAATCCAATGTCCTAAAGACATATGGACTGCTTCTTGATAATTTTATTCATTTGTATTTGATTATTTTGGTGGTCATTATTTTTGAACATCTGCTGGATGCCAGCCTTTCTTTTGGACAATGAAGAGGCAGAGTTCTATGATTCAAGGAGCTTACAGCCTAGTGGGCACCATAGCCAAAGAAATTTGCAATGGAGCCAAGATGGGGATAATCCGGAGTCACTCTGGGAGAACAGCATAGGACCCCTAATTCAAATACAATGTGTCAGATGTGTCAGAAAAGGCTTCCCAAAGGAAAGATGCAGACCAGAGGGGCAAAAAAGAGTTAGGTAAAGATAGGGAGCTTTGGGTAGGTGGAGGAAAGTGTTCCAGTCACATTTTTCACATGCACAGTAACCTATAAACTAGTGTGAAATGGAACATCTAGGAGATGTGAGCTGTTCTGAATGTCTGAATTGCAGAGTGAGAGGACATAGGAACAGAGTAAGACTAAGATCAGCAGAAGCTTTCATACTTTCATTAAAGCAAATATTAACACCATAATTATATTATTCATTTATTTACTACTCACTAATATTGATTAGATGGCAAGTGCTCTGCCATTTAATGTAAGTTTTTTCCCCCAGTAGAAAACACTATTTTATACATTCTTAAAGGACAAGAACAATGCTTTATTTATCCTTATATTGTCCATAGTAGCCTAAAAATTGCATTGTGCATAAAAGTTGTCATTATATATTAGATACTTGATAAATTAACTTTATATTATAATTAAGTCTAAATAGCAGCTAAAAATCAGAAAAGATATAAAACCTATGAAGAAATTAAGAAAAAAATTAATTTCCTACAGCATCCAAAAAATTAATAAGTTAGGAATAAATTTAACAAATAAGTATATTGAAAATGTAAAGCATCATTGAAATAAATTTTAAATGACCTAAATAAATGGATAGACAGCTTGTATTCATAGACTAAAAGATTTAATATAGTTAAGATAATAATCCTCCTGAAATTAATCTATAGATTCAAAGCAATCCATATCAAAATTCTGCCTTTTTTTTTTGTAGGAAATGACCAGCTGATTCTAAAGTTCATGTGGAAATACAAAGAACTCAGAATACCTAAAACAATTGCATACAAGGAAAAATAAGTTGGAGGATTAACACTAGTCAATTTCAAAATTTTCTACAAAGATTTAGTAATCAATACAGTGTGGTACTGACACAAGGGTTGACATATAGATCAATGGAATAGGCTTGTGTGTCCAGAAATGAATCCTGACATTCATGGTCAATTACTTTTTATATGGGTGTCAAGACAATTCAGTGGGAAAAAGAATATTCTTTTCAAGAAATGATTCTGGAACAACTGTATATCTACATGGAAAAGAATGAAGTTGGACCCCCTCCTCACACCATACAAAAATTAATGTACAATGGATAAAAAACCCAAATGTAAGAACTAAAACCATAAAACTCCTAATAGAAAATAGAAGTAAATCTGTGTAACCTTGAAAATTAGGGAAGGTTTCTTAAATATTACACCAAAAATAAGATACATAAAATGGACTCAAGCAAAATTTTCTAAAAATAAAAACTTTTGTACTTCAAAGATCAGAACCAAAAACATAAAAAGACAACCCATTTACGAGTAAAAAATAAATGCAAGACTATTGATATATTTGATAAGGCATTCAAATTTACAACTCAACAATAAAAAATAGCAATTAATAAAAGGGCAAGGAACTTGAATAGCCATTTCTTCAAATAAGATATGCAAATCACAATAAGTTCATGAAAAGAGGCTTAGCTTCATTAGTCATTAGAAAAATGCTAATCAAAACCACAGTGATATACCACTGCTCCCTCTCTAGACTGGCTGAATCCAAAAGTCAGGTAATAACTGTTGGTGAGGATATGAAGAAATGAGAAACCATATACGCTGTTCAAGGGATTGTAAAATGATGCAGCTACTTTGAACAACAGTCTGGCAGTTCCTCAAATGGTTAAACAGTGTTATTGTATGTACAAGCCATTCCATGTTAAGAGGTTTGTGTATGTGTGTGTGTGTGTGTGTAGCATAGTTTTATACACACACAGACATATATATAACCTAAACATAAACATATATGCATATAGCCAAGAGAAATGAAAACATGTCCACAAAACTTATAAATAAATATGCATAGAAACATTATTCATATTAGGGAAAACATTATAACACTCTAAATGTTCAACAACTGATAAGTAAAAAATGAAAATTCAGTATATTCATATAATAGAATAGTATTTGGCCATAAACAGGAGTAAAATACTGGTATATGCTATATCATGAATAACTTTTGAAAGTGTTATGATAAATGAAAGCAGCCAATAAAAAGGACCCATATTATATAATTTTGATTATATTAAATGTGAGAATAGAAAAGTTCATAAAGACAGAACATAGATTAATAATAAAAGAATTGAGGATGCTTTGGAAGTCTTTTATTTCTATCTTCTGCAAGCAAAGGCTGACTTATTCAAAAGACACATTATACAGTGCTCAGGGTCCATGACAATTTTTACAATATTTTCACTGAAGAATACAATTTTGATATTTATCTTTATACAAATGGAGTATTCGAATATGCATTTTTTTTAAAAAAGAGAGGATGGTTCAACATAAGACTTTATCAGCTGCAGTTGAAAACAACTTCGTCCTGTCCCACTCTCAAGGTAGAAATTCCTAGAATGAAACAGATGCTGCATACCTTTTATAATTGCAAAAATGGTCATTGTACTCGGCAATACTTCCATTAAGTAGTGGGTTTTATTTTCTCATCTTTTGTATCTGAGCTCACCTTTGCTCAGTAGCATGTGACAAATATGACTTTATGAGAGTTTGAACTTGCACCACAAAAAGTTTTGCAATTTCCAATCTCATGCCCTTGGAATTGGGCAAAAATCATGTGGACAATCCTGGGTTAGCCTGCTGGAGCATGATGGAGCAGGTGAAGAGAGGATCCAGTCATCACATCTGTGCCAGCAAAGCCATTCCAAACCAGGAAGCTTGAGGGAGACTAGTCTTTCTGGCAGGCGAAGAGCAGAGATCTCCAGAGCCTGGCTTCTTATTTTGCTTACAATACAGCCCAATATAGTCACTTATATTTTGATATCTGACTCCAAATTTATGTATTGTCTAACAAAAACTTTTTTATAAATCTCAATTTTTAATTATGTATTCTTGAGTTTGGCTGTGGACATTTGACCTAGCTGAAACTTTATTATCTATGTATTGGCAGAACAGAACAATGTGCTAGTCCAACTCTTAGATATAACATGTCAGCTTTTTCTCACAAAGCTATTTAATACCTTACTTTATCCAATTATTTAAAAGTGCTAACAAGATAATGTAAGCAGTAACAGATACAAAAACATTGGGGTTTCGAATGCAAAGTCCAAATAATTGTGATTTTCATAACATAAAATAAAAAACACAATTTTAAAGAAGTGAAACGTACTTTTCACTTGTGTTCTGAAGTTAGTCGGTCAAAGAAATAAAGAAAAGCTCTGCCTCTTTGACCCTAAAACAAACTTGTTCTTGTTTTCTGTTCATCAAAAATAACTGTAGCCTTTGAGTCATAGCACATCACACAACAAACCCCAGGTAGTTATAGAATAAAGTTTAAAAAGTTTTTTAAAAATTATCTTCAAGATGGAAGAGTATAACATTCTTATAATAATAGAAATCAGTGGGAAAGTTCACAAAAGAATATACCAGATTTGGTGAATTTAGTATTTTGTTTGTAAAAAAAATCATAAAATTAACATGCAAATAGAAAACTAAAAAGGTATTGCATGCAACATATAAAACACATTAAAATTTAATATCACTTATACATTAAGTGTTTATGCAAATCAGAAAAGTCCCTGTAACTCATTAGTTAGAATGATTTATAATGAAATAAATACAAACTAAATAATAATCTTATTTTTATTTATCATTAATTTAAAAAATAAACATAAAATCTATTTTCACTGAGTACTTTTACTGAAAAAAACAATCATTATTTTCCTTGGAAATTTTTCAATTTTTGGTAAGAAAAATAGACCATAGGTTCACTATGTATGGTTGTGCAAGTTTTACTCTATGTAATGTGCTCCGTTTAAGATGCAAGTGAATTCTACCCATCAAGCCATAAGTCCTTGTATGAGCTGTATTTATTTAGTAAAGTTAAGTATAAATATTATATGTCGGCTAGTGGAGGCTCAACATTCATGCTTACACAAAAATTTTTTTAAATGTAGGTGTAATATGGTCATTGCTCATAGGAATTTTTAGAGTTTTGTGAGAGCACAGCCTAGTATTTAAGGAAAGAATTCTGAGAGATGGAGTCAGAAGTAGATTCTTGAAAACAGAACTGGAGTCTATGTCATTAATAAATAGGCATAGACAACAGAAAATGTAATGTACACAGCACATTCAGCATGACATTCGATGTGTGTAGAGAGTGTCATCAGGGATGAGCTAGTAAAGTAAGAAGAAAAATTATAGGAAGGATTTTGTATAGTCTACTAAGAGTTTGGCTGAGGGTAATGGAGAGTCATAGAATGCCTTTGAAGCAAGAAAATGATAAAGAGTTTTGAGTTTTGGGGAGATTAATTTGGCCACACCAAAAATGATAGATTGATAATAGTTTGGAAAGGGGATTCAAAGTCTGGCAAGATTTGTTGTTCGTCTGTATATCTTTTCTCCAGGTTTTTCGAGTGTCTTGCTAAAGCACAGACCTGAGTTTTCCGTGGCATCTGTCTACCCTATTTAGATATTCTATTCTCAATCCACTCATTGTGTAATCTGATAAATCAATTCTGTTAATAATTTTTTATGTTATCAGTCCAAGAACATAAAGAGTCTGACATAAATTGCCATTGGTCTTAACTGGAAGAGAATATATGATTGGTTTTGGACAGTGCTGGGTGGTTTGTAAGAGCCAAATAACTATGACTGAGGTCTCAGATTCATAAATAGCTCAAAGCTAGCTGCTGCCCCTTCCCATTCCAGAGAATGAGGATGGACAATTTTTTAGAAAAAGAGGAACTTTGAGTTAATTTTAACACACCTGCAAAACATACTCTAATAAATCAGGGAAAATCTGGTGTTATGGTCTGAATATTTATGTCCCTTCCAAATTTATGTGTCAACATATCTAGTCACTAACGTGATGGCATTCGGAGGCAGGGCCTTTGAAAGGCAACTAAGTCATGAGAGTGAAACCCTGATGAATGAGACTAGTGCCCTTATAAAAGAAGTTGCAGAGAGCTGTGTCACCTCTTCCATCACAAGAGGACACAGTGAGAAGGTGCCATCTGTGAACCAGAAATTGAATTCTCACTAGACACCAAATTTTCCAGCACCTTGATCTTGAACTTCTAGCCCCTAGAACTGTGAGAAATAAATTTCGGTTGTTTACTAGCTACCCAGTTTGTGGAATTTTATTATGGTAGCCTAAAAGGACTAAGACAGCTGTTATTTTAAGGATGATAAGGGGAAAGCAGGACACAACATAGAGAGATAGAAGGGAATAGAAGAGACACCAGGCAGAGGGTTGACGTAAGTTTGAAAAATATTTGTGAAACTAATCTGAAATATATCAGGAATTTTTACATTACTTACATTTGACTCAGCAATTTTATCTTATAGTGTTTCACATACTTCAGACACATCGGAGGTCTCAAGGAGTCTCACCATCTCCTCTCTGCTTTTCTCCTAGACTTACATCCTAGCACCTCTTGATCTATTCTCTATATACCAACATCATTTATTTGCTTCAAACCTGTCTACTTTTTGCTTGCAATTTTTCACTTCTGAGCTTATTGATATGCTTTCCATGTTACCTGAAATATTTTCTCCTGAATTATTTTCTGAATCTATGCAAGACTATTCTTCAACATTAAAAAAAGCCAACTCAAGTATTAACTCCTGCAGAAATATTTACATTCCAGGATGGTTGAAATATTCTTCCCTGAGACACTTTCTGTATTGTTCATTTCACTTATTTCTGGATATAATAAACACTATATGTGTGTGTGTGATCACTATATGTGTGTGTTTGTGTGTATATATGTATATAAGTATATATATGTATCATATTTATGCACATCACAAAACTGCTGGTTCTTAAAGAATAGGAACCATATTTGTTTATTTTCACAATCTTAAAGAATACTACAGTGTTTTGTTCATAAATAGTATTCAGTAAATATTTGTGGAATGAATTTAATGATAGGATGATTATAGTCAAAGATATTGAAGAGTAATTGAGTAAATATATTGATTGATTGCTATCTTTGTTAATAAAAAGGGACTTGTTAAGATGTGGGGACAAAGAGAGTAGTGCTCCTACAGGTCTGAGGATTGCTACATGTACCACCACAAGTATTCTTATTCAAGAGAAATGTCTAATTTTGCTCGGGAAAGATGAACTTTCTATCCCATAACCTTACAAGTGAATGCGGTGCTATGTCTGGCTGCTGGATTGACTTAGGACAAACTATTAACAAGTGTTTAAAAGTTAAAGGGCAAACATCCCTATTCAATTAAAATTATAGTGCACTAATTTCTCACTTAAGGTCATTGGTAAGTTCTTGGAAACTGTGATTTTAAAGTAAAGCTACTTATACCATAGGCTAATTGACATAAACAAGAATAAAATATCTACCATATTATTATTTCTGGTCACAAAAAAACCCTTAAAGCTCATTAAATATTTCTAATATTAAACATTGAAATAAATTTGAACTATACACACATTTCTTAAAGAGCAATAAAAACAAAATAATTATGTACCCACTTATTCCAGTCCAAGGTCATGAATGGTTGACCTGTTGTTTATAAATTACCCAGTTTATAGTATTTTGTTCTAGTAGCATACAGCTCAGGGTGCCAGTCAGTATCCCACCATGGACAGGATGCTGTTCCATCACAGAACCACTCACACATATGCCTACCCTCACCCAGAAAGGAACCATTTAGACACTCCAATTCACCTAATGGGTACATCTTTTGGATGTGTGAGGAAATGGGAGTACCTGGAAAAAACCCACAACAGATGTGGGAAAAACATGCAAACTCCACAGACAGTGGCCTTGGAGGGTTTTTACATCAACATTATGACAAAGTAATGTTGAACAAAATGAAATCATTTGAAAACCCACTTTAGTCTTATTCTGAATTTCTTATCATGTGATAAAATAATTAATAATTTATTGGATTCTTCTCTCACCTTATCAAGAATCTCAAGAATTGACATATTTTTTTTTTCTTAAGACTTTATTCTAAGAAAAATTGTAGAGTAGGCAATATCAATATTTGATGTCATCAGTTATAGCTTCTCATGAAAGTCTTTTTTTGTAACCAGTTCTGTCTTGCTCATTTAATATAGTTTTTAAATGGCCTTAATAAAAAATGATACAATTATCATTTATAGTCTCATGTAATTGTAAATCAATTTCAGTGAGCATTAAACCTTATTTCTGATTGTGAAATACGCCTGTCCTTTCCCCCCCTTCTTCTTCTCTTTCCTTCCTTCCTCCCTCCCTCCCTCCTTTCCTTCCTTCCTCTATGCTTTGTTCCTTTTTTCTTCTATCTTTTACTTTTCGGTCCCTCCCTTCTTTCTTTCCTTGCTTCCCTTAGATAAAATGGATGAACATATTAGAGACATATTTCAATGGAAAAAGAGCCTCCCGGAATCTGTGAAATCAAAGCTAAACCCAACATTAGAGAGTGTACTTCCCATCAAATAATCAATTTGTTATATTTAATACCAGTCTTCCTTACATGCATACAGTCTTATGTCACTTAATGACATTGATACTTTCTGAGAAATGTATTGTTAAGCAGTATCTTGTGCCAACATTGCAGAGTGTGCTTACATAAACCTAGATGGTATAGCCTACTACACACCTGAGTTATAGGTACAACATTTTGATGCTAAACTACAAACCTATATGTTATTGTACTGATACTGTGGGCAATTGTAAAACAATTGTAAGTATTCATGTATCTGAACATATCTAAACATAGGAAAGGTACAGTAAAAATGTGGTATCATAATTTTGTAGAATCACTGTCGTATATGTGGTCTGACATTAACTGAAACATTGTTGTGTGGCACCTGATTGTATTTCTCTGGTAGAGACTACAATATTGGCAATTTAAAAGGTCAGAAAATTGTTTTTAGAAAACATATTATTTTGTTGTTGTGGCTTAAAACTTGTCTTGGATCTAAATATCATTTAATTTTTACCCAATGTCTTCAAGTGACATAAGGATGAGTCAAAGTTAATTGACAGATTTAAAATTGTTTGCCTCAGGACAGCACTTAGGGAAGATGTGTTACTTTCTTAGCTGCACTTCTGATCTGAGGAACAAAATAATAAACATTATCACAAGAAATAATTTTCCATTCTATATTAAGCTTTGCTAAAAAGGTAAACTTGGAAATAAGAATAAATAAGAACATATAAAGTTCATTATTTTTAAAAGACATTAGCAGATGGTTGACTTCTGTCTAAATTTAGATGGTTTTAAAGAAGAAACATGATGATTAGAATTAAGTATCTTAGGATCCCTATTATAATCTATAATATGTGGTTTAAACTGCCATTCATCACAGAGATACATCTCAATTAAAGTGGTTAAATATACACTTCTTCCCAATTTATTCTCTTCTGAGAATAAAAATGACCATATCTGGCTTTGAAAATATATCAAAGGGACTTTGAATAAGATGTCTTTCAGTCACCATAAATTTTATGAAGTGAAAATATATTATTTCTCAAAGGGGAGCAAGCCTTTATATTCTAGGACTGAAAAGCAAGATTTCTTTTGATATTGAGGTCATTCCTTTCCCCTAAGAAAATTTTTTTTTCAGAAAGGCCTTAAAATGAAATTGAATTGTTTTAAATGATAATTAAAATTTATATCTATCTATATTTTATATATTTGCGTGTACATTTCCATATATACACAAATACATGTAAAGTAGCAAAGTTTCTTACAATAAATTATATGCTCAAAACTTTGCAGTAAAGATGAATGAATCCAGTTCTGGCCTCTTTAATATACCGTCAGTATAGAGAGAAGTGAATTTTCCCAGCTGTATTAATTTGTCATTTTTGTTGAAAGAGAGGGTACAATAAATTTCCATCCAAACTGGATTACTCAGGGTTAGACATAGTCTTTGCCATGACCTGAAGAAGAGATTTTGGGCGATATCTACATTTTCAAGAGTCATTTTTCTGTTGATCTTCTTTAGAATAGAGTTGCATTGATAGAACAGGAAGAGGCTTGGAATAGAGAATAATAATGTTCCAGGTGTGGTTAAGTTTGAAGGGAGGTAGGGAGAAATACTCATCGTGATAATAAAAACTAGAAAAGAGGCAGATCATTGTATCTAGAAATCATATTCTTAATAATAACCTTTATGATAAATCATGTGTAAAGGGCAGTTGTAAAAATTATTGCCTGAACTTGCTTTTCCTCGCTATCAGGGGCCCGGGGTGTGGTTTGTGAGCCTGGTTTAAATACAGAGTCATAATAATCCATGCTGAAGTTTCTGTGTGAACTAGTAAAATGAGCTCAACTTTGTAGATTCTTAGAGTGTCAATCTTAGTTGAAGCATACAAACTAATAAAATAAGTTATCTATGTTTCCACTTGAGTGTCTACGTTACTCTACATCTTCGAATATAAGGCTTCTGAACTAAGACTTTAAAGCATAACTACTATGTGCTCCATCCACTCCTTTCTACTTATTGACAAGTTATATACTTCACTCAGAAATTATGGACTTGGTATCAGGTGAGGTGTTAAGTGGAGTTTATGTCAAGATTGAGAATCCGACACTAATTTTTAAAACATTACAATAATCAAACTCTATTACAATAATCATCTTTTACTAGTTTTCATGAATATCTTGATTATGACAAGATGTTCATAGAGCCATCATATTAAACAAGAGAAGAACATTTCCCTTTGAATTTGATCACCAAATTCTGCTTTCTGATATCAGACTAACTCAAATCAATGCTTTCCCCTGTATCTACATTCTTTTTCTTTATTTATAAAATAAAGTTTTAGATTAAGTCATAAAATTGAATTCTATTTTATTGGGAGGCAGCTGGGTACAGTGGATAGAACATATTTTATAGGCCTTGTGTTAAAAATCTAATTCTGCCTTTTCTTTTGTGTAACTTTGTGCAGAGTTGCTTTACTTCCCTGATCCACAGTTTATTGTTTCAAGTAAAATACCATATTCACTTTGTTGAATTATTTGAGATTTAGAGAATATTTTTCACACTACATGTGCTTGGTAGATAGTTATTATGTTGTTTTTGTGCAGAACAGTACAGCTAGAAAGAACTTAAGAACTCTTCAGATCAATTCAGTGAAATCAAGGGATACAGGTATTATTGTTTTAGTCTTAGAGATTGGACTCTCAAAGAAGTGACATTCTTCAGTCCACAACTAATAAGGATAAATTGGATTTGAACACTTATCTTTGGTTTTAAATCCTTTCAATACACATGTTATCGTTCTTAAGTCCTCTCCCAACTTTGAGGTTTATGATGTTGATATGTGTCAAGACTAGGCGATTTCTGGAATCAAGTTACAAAGAGTTTTACTCCAAAGTGGAAGATGTAATAACTACATAATTCTGGTAATCAGGGTCTTCTTTTATTTATAATAAATTTAATGTATGTTACATCTGTTAATTACTTTATCTGTGGGATTTCTTTTCATATAATGAATACATACATACATATGTATTTGTGTGTATATTTATAAAATGCTAGCTAATAATATATTTATTATCATTTTATGAGGCAATTAGTTTAAACATTTACTCAGCATAGTAGTTTGTGCAAACCGAAAGAGAAAGTACCGTTTTAGTAATTTATTCAATATAAAGATTTTCTTTTGATCTATGAATCTCAAGCTCATCCAGATAATTCATTTTAATGGCCTTAAAGATAGCAATGTCCTAGAAATCAGAACTTTTTCAACTGAATCACAATATTCAAGTTTGATTTCAAATTTAACGCATTTTTAAAACTATGAGTGGTTCATAATAGTCCTTTGAGCTTCCATACATTTATAACTAGTTTCCCAGAGTCATCTAAAACATTATTTCTTCAAAAGGTACCTTCATAAAATTGCTCAACTTATAAAGTGTCCAGATTTCCATTATAGAATTAGCATAACTTATTGCAGTAGTATAAAATTATATATAAGCTATTATAAATAACTTTGCACTTGGATAAACTTTTTTTTCCTAAACAAACATACAATAAAAAATAAAGTTTTGAAATGATAACTATATAATCCTCTGGACATCTTTATATTTTAGCTGTGAATATTTAATTATTATAATTATTTATTATTTACTTTTTAAAATTTTTAATAGAACAAATTTGTTGTACACACCTTGCTTAACAGTTGTGATTAGTGGTTTTCTTTATAGGAGGATTTTGCAGACAGAGTCACAATTCTAGTATTACTACATAAACAAGTCTAATAATCTGACAAATACTTAATTTTTGAACTTTTCTAAATGATAAAGGGAATTTAAATTAATTACTACTTTTTATTTAGCTGAAATATGACCCACAATGATGTTCACATTCTAATTCCCAGAACCTGTGGATATGTCATCTTCAATGACAATTAGACTTGATTAAGTTAAGGATTTTGAGATTTGTAGACTACACTAGCTTATCTAAGTTGGTCCAATGTAATCACAAGCATCCTTATAAAGAAAGGCAGAGGAAGATATAACCACAGAAGAAGATGAGAAGATGATGAAAACAGAGGTTGCAATGATGTACTTCAAAATGAAGGAATGGGCCCCAAGTCAAGAAATGCAGGTCTAGAAGTAGTAGTAGTAGTAGTAGTAGTAGTAGTAGTAGTAGTAGTAGTAGTAGTAATAATAAACAGATTCTCTATATAATCCAGAAAAACACAGCCTATCCAACACCTTGACTTTAGACTTTCTAATTCCAGAATTGTAAGATGAATTTGTACTGTTTAAGTCCACCTGTATGGTAATTCGTTACAGGAGCAATAAAATACTCACACACTGCTGCTTTAAAAGAAGAGCTGAAGTTATACAATTTGATACTTTTCCTTTTCTCCCCTTCCCCCTTAAATAAATTATGATTCGAACAAATGATAGACGTAGACTTTGACAATTTTCAAAATAAGGAATTTTAACCTTATAGTGGTTGAGGGATTTCTGATCTGTGAGAATATAATGAAGAAAAAGGTAGAGGGGTGGTGGGAACATACACTTAACCTGTAGTTACTCAGAGTAGAATCATCTTAACAAACGTGATGGTCATTGTCTCCCTTTACAAAAGTGACCAAACTTTTTAGCTGCTATTAATAAATGATATTGGCAATGTTATTGGGCTTTTAAAAAAAATGTCCTTCCCAATCTTCACTCTCTCTACATCTTGGATCTTTTCACTCATTCATGAACACTGCCTAATGCACCAGAACATTGCATTAAGTTGCTATCTGGCTCTCCGTATAAGCATTAAAATAAAAGAATCATTAGGAAGGGGGGAAAAGATTATAGTAGAAAGAAAGACCTTTTGTAAATTGCTTTCCAAGAGCTAGGCACCATTCCAGGAAAATGAAGGGCACTTTTCAATGGACTTTAACCTTCCCCTTTTGGTGGTTTTCAAAGTTCTTCCTTAGTACATTAACTATTCAAGCCAATGGTGAATATTTTGCCAGAATTTTTGCATTAAAATTGTAATCACTTAATACTTTGAGGTTAGCCAAAAAGATTTTATTATATAGAGAGTGATCTTAAAATTTGCATTTTAAGTTTATTATGTTTAGCAGAACAAGTCTGTGAAATAATTTTTTGGGGGGGATTCATACAGCTAAATTTTATTTTATTTTTGATATATTTGTGTCAATATAAGAATAATTCCCATTGAAGAAAAGAAGTAATTAGTTCTTTTATGGTAAAACCTATGTTTTTGAACACCATGATTCTGTGGAAAAGTATATATTCCTGAAAAATAGTGATAGAAATTTAGACATTCCTTATACCTTGCCTAACATCAACATTTAAAATTCAACAAAATGAAACACAGAAGAAATATTTAAAAGTGTGAAGTAAAGAGACAAGAATAATACTATATCATACTCATTAGCAATTATTGAGACAGAGCCAAATTAGATAAGTTTATGTGTCAGTTAAACCATTCTCTCCTTAATAAATTAATGAATATGAAATTATGTTAAGAAGAAAGAAAGTTTGCCCATTTACTATATGCTATACATATAGTATATGTGTACTAACTCATGTACATATGTATGCATTTCATTTTCAACTGTTCATTTCATTTCATTTTCAGCAGTTGTGGTGACATCATTTCATAAACTACATGGAAACAGAATGCCTGAGAGGTACCTTGTTTAGAATTTCATAACTAGCTCGTAAAAGATTAGATTGGAATATAAGTCTTTTGATACAAAGATTATGCTCTTCTTAAATATAAGTTTTTCTGAAAAAATGAGAGTCAAGGGGAAAAGGGAATGTTCAGTTTAAATTCTTCTTTATGGAGTTAATGTAGAAGAGATGGTATTTTGATATTTTTTGAATTACTGCATGTGTGTGTGTGTGTGTGTGTGTGTGCGTGTGTGTGTGTTTAACAACTAGTGGCTCATCTGAGTTTGTCAGTGAGGAGATTCATCCACCAAAATTTATCGCAATTCCCTTTACAAAGGAGAAGTGATTAAAATGGATTTATAGATCCAATGAAAATGAATCTACCACAATGATGACAGTCTGACATGTATGAAAACATAGAATTAATAAATAAATCACATGTACATTATATTTTTGTTATATAATCTTATCTGGGAGACCATTAATGTAGTTGTCATTTTGCAATGGCCAAAAAGATGGTTACTGGCTACAGAGACATATAGAGTATTTTAAATGGAAAAATAGAGTTAGGAAACATTTCAAGTATACTATGTGCCAGATATAGTTCTAAGGTGTTTTGTTTGTTTGTTTTTTATAATGCATGCCAAATAGTTCTCGCCATTACTTATGGGATTGGGACCATTTTACATACTGAAAAACTGAGCACACAGAGGTAAAGTAACTTGTAAAAGTCATCCATGCAAGGGGTTTAATGGGTATTCAAATCCAGATGTTCTGACTCTAGAGGCATCTGTACTAAAATATATGGTAAAATATATTACAGTTTCAACTAGGAATTGAGCATTAATATGTTGTCTTATGATATTAAAAAGTTTTAAACAATGGAGAAATAGATAAAACTTCCTAAAGCTAAAAAATGGTGATTTCTACAAAATCATTTTAAGAGGTGAGTGGCAAACTTAATGAGACTATGCATATCCAAATATGTGGGTCTATGCTGCACTTGCCCTTGATATTTTGGCAGGAAAAAGCATTTTCTTCTAGAAATTAGAAAGCTTTTTTATTTCCACTGTTACATTCAGTTCTACTGATGAGAAGTCATATGCCTCTCTCATTCTCTCTCTTTCTTTCTCTCTCTGTAGGCAACTAGCCTCTTATTCGTATCTGCCTTTTTTTTTTTTTTTTTTTTTACATTTTTTCATGTTCTGAAATTTCATGAGGAAGGTACTTAAGTGGACATTTTTCATTCATCCTACTCAATCTTTATTGAATTCCTTTAGGCTAAAAGATATTATACAAAATTGAGTATAATTAAAAAACCCGGATGTTAATTGTTCAATTGGCTTAGCAATTGAATGGACAAAAGTAAAACAGAAAGTCGTTTTTTTTTTTTTTACACTGGAAAGATTTTTTTGAAAGATGTGGGTATAATTCAGGATTAGGTAGATAAAAGTGGTCATTGTGTAGGTAAAGTTTAGGCCTCCCTTCGGTTCCCACTTTACCTGGTTTGAAATCAGGTACCCTTATCGATGTTAAGTGCTCCCCTCCCCATCACCTGGCAGTTTCCCACCACTGCCAATTCCTTTTTATAGTATTATGATAAATGTTCAGGGTCTGCTTATGAGTGAGAACATGTGGTACTCAGTTCTTTGATTCTGTGATAGATTACTGAGTATTATATACGCTAAATTCATCCAAATTGCTGCAAAGTCCATAAAATTTTCCTTCTTTATGGCTGCATAATATTCCATTGTGTATATATACAAACATTTTTAACCAGTCCATTTTCAATGGGCAGCACAAATGGCTCCAGTTTTTTGCCATTGTGAATAATGCTGCAGTAAACATTTGTGTGCAGGTGTCTTTTTAATAGAATAATTTGAGTTTTTCCAGGTATATTCCGAAAAGGGGGATTGCTGGGTCATATGGTAGGTCGATTTTTAGGTTTTTTAGGAATTGTCACATTGTTTTCCACAGAGGTTGTACTAGTTCACACTCCAGCCAACAGTGTAGAACTGTTCCTTTTTCCTGGCATCCTCTCCAGCATCTGATGTTTTTTGAGTTATTGATGATGGCTATCTGACTGGAGGTAGGTATTATCTCAGTGTGATTTTAATTTGCAATTCTTTAATGATTAGTGAGGCTGAGCATTTTTTCAAGTATTTGTTGGCTGCTCATATGTCTTCTTTGGAGAAGTATCTATTCATATATTTTGCCCACTTTTTAATAGGGCTTTTTTTCCCCCCTTCAGGCACATTTGAGTTCCTTGTAGAACCTGGATATTAGGCCTATGACAGATATACAGTTGGCAAACACTTTTTCCCTTTCTGTGGGCTGTCTCACCACTCTCTTAATGGTTTCTTTTGCTTTGCAGAAGCTTTTCAGTTTGATGAGGTCCCACTTATCTATCTTATCACTTATGGGGGGTTTTTAACAGAAATTGATTACCTATTCCAATTTCCATAATGGTGTCTGCTGCATTTTCTGAGATTCTTATGTTTAGATTATTGATCCATTTAGAGTTAAATTTTGTGTATGGTGATAGGTAGAGGTCCTGTTTTAACCTTCTGCATGTGATCAGCAAGTTTTCCCAGCACCATTTACTGAATAGGCTCTCTTCTCCCCAGTGGTTGGTGGTGGAGGCTTTGTTGAAGATGAGTTGGTTGAGAAATTGAGGTTTTGCTTTTGGAATCTCTGTCCTGTTCTATTGGTCTGTATGTCTGTTCTTGAACCACATACTAGACTGTTTTGATTATTGCAACCTTACTGTAAAGCTTAAAATCTGGCAATGTGATACCTCCCACTTTGTTTCTTTTGTTAAAGATTGTTTGGGCTATTCATAGTCATTTATGTTTCCATATTAATTTCTGTATTGTTTTTTCCAGGTCTGAGAAGAATGATATTGGTAATCTAATGGATACTGTGTTGAACCTGTCGATTGCCTTATTAAGATGACATCTTAACAATGTTGGCTCTTCTAGGCCTTGAACATGGAATATTTTCCCATTTGTGTGTGTCTTCTTTGAGCAATGTTTTGTAGTTTTCATTATAAAACTTTCGCTTTTCATGTTAGGATGATGCTGAAGTATTTCATTTTTTTATGGCTATTGTAAATGAGATTGTACTTTTTATTTGAATTTCTGCATATTTGTTGCTGGTGCATAAGAATGCAGCTTTCATTTGCAAATTTATTTTTACCCTAAGACTTTGCTAAAGTCCTTTATCAGTGCAGGAAGGTTTTTGACGGAATCTCTTGGATTTTCAAGGTATAGGATCATAACACCAGAAAATAGGGTTGAAAACTTAGTATTTTCCAGTATGGATACTTCTGATTTCCTTCTCTTGTCTAGTAGCTCTGGCTAGGACTTCCAACATTATGTTACACTAGAGGCGGGAGAGTGGGCAGTCTGATTTCGATTTTCAGGGGAAACACTTCCAATTTCTGTCTGTTTAGCAATATGCTGGCTGTGGGTTTATCATAGATGGCTCTTACTATTTTGAGATATGTTCCCTCTATGCCTAGGCGTTCAAGGGTTTTTATCAAGAAGGGATGCTGGATTTTAAGAAAAATTTTTTTCTGCATCCAATAATATAATGAAGTGGTTCTTGTTTTTACATCTGTTGATATATTTAATTACATTTATGTTCTTGCAGATATTGAGTACTCTATCCTGGGGATGAAGACTACTTTGTCATGGTGAATGATTTTTGATATGGGTTGTTGGATCCAATTTGCTAGAATCTTGTTGAGAATTTTTGTATCTATTTTCTCAGACATATTGGCCTATAACTCTCTTTGTTAGATCTTTACACAATTTGGGTATCAGTGGGATGTAGCTTCATAAAATGATTTGGGGAGAGCTCTGTCTTTCTTGATTATGTCAAATACTTTTAATAGGATTGGTATCAGATCTTCTTTGTATGTTTTGTAGAATTCTGATGGAAAGCTGTCTGGTCCAGGACTTTTATTTGTAAGGAGTTTTTTGTTTGTTTTTTTGATGACAGAGTCAATTTTCTGGGTTGTTATTGATCTATTTAGAATCTCAATTTCTCCTTGTTTCAACCTTGGGAGATTGTGTGATGTCAGAAAAGTTCCCCATTTCCTTTAGGTTTTTGAGTTTATTTCCATACAAGTGTCTATAGTAATCTCTGATAATATTTTGTATTTTTTCAGTGTCATTTGTGACTTGATCTTTTGCATTTCTGATTATGTTTATTTGGGCTTTTTCTCTCTTTTTCTTGGTCATTTTGACTAGGGGTCCATCAATCTTGTTTATCCTTTCAAAGAACCAACTTTTTGTTTTGTTTATTTTTTTATATGATATTTTTGGCTTTTATATCCTATATTTGGGCTTTTACGTTGGTGCTGGACTCTTCTGCTAAAGTTAGGGTTTTGGCAGTCTTGCCTTTCCAGCTCCCTTAGGTGATTTGTTAGTCTGTTAATTTGTGACCTTTGTATTTTCTTGATGTGTGTTTATAGAGATATAAATTCCCCTCTTAGTACTGATTTCATGACATCCCAGAGTTTTAGGTAAGATGATTCTTCATTTTCATTTGTTTCTAGGAATCTTTCAATTTCTGTGTTGACCCAAGAGTTATTCAGAATCATGCTGCTTAGTGTCCATTTCTTTGTGTGTTTGAAGGGAATTTTGTTGGTGGTGATATTTATTTTTAATCGACTGTGGTCTGAGAAGGTGCATGGCAGTAATTTGATCTTATAAAATTTGTTTATGTTTGATTTATGGCCAAGAATGTGGTCTATCTTGGAGTACGTTCCATGTGGTGATGAGTAGAATGTACATTCCATGGTTGTTTGGTGGGGTGTTCTGTAGGTATCTATTAAGTCCTTTTGATCAAGCGTCAAGTTGGGGTTCCACATCTCTTTATTGATTTGTTTTGCCTCAATGATCTATCTAGGCTTGCTAGTGGGGAACTTAAGTCCCTAGATATGATAGTGTTAGTGTCAATATCTTTTTTTTAGCTCACCTAGCAGCTGCTTTTATAAAGCTAGTGCTCCCTTGTTGGATGCATATATATTTAGGATGAATCTTTCTTATTTATGGATTGAACCTTTTCTCATTATGTAGTGTTCTTCTATATCTTTTAAAATTTTTGACAGCTTAAAAGTGGTTTGTCTGAAATTAAGATCATAACTCCTTTCTTATTCTGTGATCTGCTTGCCTGAAAATTTGTTTTCCCTTCTCTAACTTTGAGTCTGTGAGTGTCCTTTGAAGTGAGATATGTTTCCTGAAGGCAGCATATTGCTGTGTCATTTTTTTTTAATCCAGTTTACCATTCTATGTCTTTCCATTGGTACATTTAGTCCATTCACATTCAGACTGATTATTGAAATGTGAGAGTTTGTTCCTGTAATAAGGCTCTTATAAGACTGTTTTGTTTTCCTTTAGCTTTTGTGTTAATATATGTATGTGTTTTCATTTTTGCAGGTGTGTTGTGTGTTCTGTTTCTTCTGTGTTTGTGATCTTATGAAGTATATGGTCTTTCTTTTGTTTCCTTTTTCTGTGTTCCTGTGCACAACACCTTTTAAAGCATCTCCTGTAGAGCTGGTCTGAAAGCAGCATATTCTTTTAGGGATTGGATATCTGGGAAGGATTTTAATTCTCCATCACTGATGAAGCTTAGTTTGGCTGGGTAGGAAACTCTTGGTTGAAATTGTTTTATCTTTGAGAACATTAAAGATTGGGGTCCAATTCCTTCTGGCCTGCAGTGTTTCTGCAGATAAGTCTGCATAAATTCTGATTGGTCTTCCCTGATAGGTAGTCTGAACTTTTTTCCTTGCTGCCTTCAGGGTTTTTTCTTTTAAACCTCCTTTGTGTAGGCAAATAACTATGTGTCTAGGAGTTGGTCTTTTCATGAAATGTCTTGCAGGGATTCTCTGAATCTCTTGTGCTTGTATAGTCATCTCTCTGTCCAGATGAGGAATGTTTTCTTGAATTACCTCATGGAATGTTTATTCCAAGATGTTTTCTGTTTCTCTTTCTACTTCCAGTATTCTGATCAGATGTAGATTTAGCTTCTTGATAAAACTGTACATCTCTTGGAGAGCTTCTTAAGTTTTTTAAAAAATATTTTTAATAGATTGGACTAATTCCCTATTTTGATCTTCCTGCTCTGAGATTCTTTCTTCTGTTTGGTCAATCCTGCTTCCCATGTTTGTCAGTTTGTTATTTATTTGTTGAATGGTGCTCTTTATTTCTGTTGTTTCTAAATACGCTTTCTTGAGTCTGTCCAACTCAGTTGCAATTTCATTTAGTTTTAGTCCTTGCACTTCTTGATTTTTATTCATTCTATCCAATGATTCTCTGATCTCTGTAAGTACCTTTTTGATACCTTTGTTCTTGAGATAGTCATTGTTTGCTCTCTAGTAGCTGTTCTTTTAGACACTGATTCTTCGTTCGTGTTCTAAGGGTTACAGGTAATTTTTTATTGATTTTTCTTCATGTGTAGCATTTCTCTTATTTTTCTATTTAATTCCATTGCAGCCTACTTCTTGGTCAGATCTGCTGTATGCATCTATTGTCCAGCTGCTGGCTCATGGTAGGGGTAGGATTGTCTGGGGCTTTGCATCTGCTGTTATCCACCAAGGCTTGTGCACAGGGGACAATGCTCTCTGAGTTCATGGAGAGCAGCCCCAAGGCAATGCAGAGATCACCTCCTGGTCCCATGTTGTAGGTCTGCTGTTCCATGTAGGCCACTCTGGAGCATTTCTCCAACCAGGCTTTAGAGTGACTGTCCAGCTTCTCCAAAGACAGTTGTTCCTGTTGCAGACTGGGTCAGGAAAGACAGCTTCCTCCCCAGCAAGTATCAGTCTCTGGATGTCAGGTCCCAGTAGCAGGGCTCCACAACCTAGCTTAGCACTGGAAGCAGTGGCAGCAAGTCCAGGTTCAGTGTGGCCTCTCCCTGCTGCTTCTTCAGGACTCTGCCTCTGGATCCCTCACTGCACTCCCTCTTTGGCCATTGCTGTCAGTGTTCAGCCTGGTGCTGCAGTGGTGGGAATGGTAACCACCCCTGATGCTTCTTCCTGGGAAAAGCTTTGTTAATTTTAGAAAATGATGCTCAGCTTCTGTACTCTAGGAAGTGCTAGGGTTCAAGCAGAGCTGCTGCAGCATTAGCCACTTCACCAGGAGAACCCTGGTCACCTGCTCCTGAGTCCCCACTCAGTCAGCCACCCACACATGCAGACTTGTCCATATTCTCACCACATATGCAAACTTATCCATACATTCACTCACACAGGGATTCATAGAGTCTAGCTGGTTATACCACCATCTTGGAACATCTCCCATATTCCAGGTATCCCGGCATCCTCCCCACAGATCTCCCAGTGCCTTCAGATCACAGGGAGACAGATACTGTGGAAGAACCACCTGGGTTTTCTGAAGAGTAGGAGATGAAACCCAAATGTTTTAAAAATAAATGTTTAAAGACATTAAAAGAGAAAATTGATTCACTGTAACTCATAAAATGACAAGGACATTAAATGACATTGGTATAGAGTTTTTCAATCCTGATACAATTGACGTTTTTGGCTGGATAATTATTTTGTGTAAGAGGCTGTTTTGTGAATTGTAACATGTTAAGCAGCAAATTAAAAACTGTTAGGTGTTTTATTCTTATGTGTAGTATGTGCTCAATAAATATTTGCTAACTGAATTAAGTTTCTAGAAATAAAAAATGTTAAAATATTTTTGTGAAAATTAATAATGAATAAAATATGAAAGAATATCAGGCATGGCATTTTTTAGCTTATAGCATGAAAAAAATCAAGAGATTCAGTTGATGGTTTATCACCTGACATTTGAGTGAATAAGCAAGTCTATACAGAGAATGACAAGGAAAGCTGAAAATAAAATTTAACATGATTTCGGAGGAATTAGGAGTAAGAAAAACTCAAAGGAAGGTACAATTTGTATATGCTTATGAAAATAATTTCCATGATTACTAAAAACACAAATAGGAAACAAACAAAGCAGTGTCAACTACAAGAGTAGTATAGAAAAAGACAAGGTTTTATTTTGGTAGCAAGTACAAACAAATTTAATTTTTGAAATGTTATGGCATATTTTTGTCCATTCGTGTGACTATAACAAAACACCAAAAGTTGGCTGTTTATAAATGACAGAAGTATATTTGTTACAGTTTTGGAGGCTAAGAAGTGCAAGATCAAGAGATTGGCAAATTCATTATAATAATCACATTGCTACTAATTTTTTAAAAGTTCTTTCGGACAACTGACTGAGTTGGGTGGGAATGTGCACTGGGATTGAAGGGGATCTTTCAGAGATAATGTGCACATTTCTGGATAGAGAAATGGAATTTTGGCCTGAGTAAATTTTTGTGGTTCAGATTGATAATATCTCGTTCAGCTTATATTTCCTGAATTTATCCTAATTGCCCAAACCGCAGTTAATTTTCTTCTTGCTTTTTCTCTGAGCCTTTTTGGTCTAGATTGAATATATGTCTTCTCTAAGCATTTGGGAAATAGCTCAAAATGAAACCCCCTTATGAAGTCTTAGGTACAGCATTTCCTTGGGGAAAATGCCAAAATCGACTACTTAAGCCAGATAAGAAAACCTTAGCAGGTATTCCAAATTTAAACACTAGGATTCTTCCAAGGATCTTTGAAAGCAAAAATACATGAGGTTTGTATGTTTCGGTTTACAGTACTCAAACTGAAACTTTATTCATCATACTTTTCATTAAGTACCAAGAAAAGCATAATCTAAGCTTTTCCTAGAACTCAACATAATCTCTTTCCAGCTGTATGCTTTGAATCCAAAAGCATTTTAAATGATTAAAAATAACCTTGTACCTATAATTCAGCCACAGTGCCCATGATCACAGCATAGTGATTTAAATCACATATGTTATCTTTCAGATAAATGGTCCTGTATTGTGAGATGAAAGAGTTTTAGATTTATAGAGTTGAAGATTAAAAATGAGAAAATTCCAGGTTCTATTTTAAAGTCCATGTTTTAGCAAAATACTTTCCACTGAATGCTTATTGGCTAATACAGAAAGTAGTGCATATTACACTACTTTAAGAATTTTTTCATTGTGTTGATAGACTTGTTCTTTTAATAAGACAGTTTTAATATTTTAGTCTATCATAATCTACACTATTGGTGGTATAAATTAATTGAAAATTAAATATTATTTTTATCACTCATTACTAATATCACACTTGAACATTTTAGATAAAAGTTGGTCTATTGGAGAGATGGGTGGATTAGTTTGTGGTCTTTCAAGCAAATCTTATGTGTTTGCATATTTCTAGGTATACCAGAGAGCTATTTTACCAATATTTTGGAAATGAAGTTTTTGGAAAAAGGGAAAAGAGCTAATAGACCATTGGTTTATACAGATAGTGGTGCATATTAAAGCAGCTTAAGAATTTTTAAAATTGTGCTGATAGAACTATGTGCATAATTAAATTTATATCTTATATTAAATTAGCATCAGAATAAGTCAGAGAAATTTGAGTGGTCTTAAGGACTATAAAAATATTCAATTTTTGATATGGATTAACCTATACTTCACAATTATATGAGTTTATTTTGAAACACTTTAATAAAATCAAACTTCTCTTGAGGATAGCAGTGTCTAGTACAAAATGATGTACAAACACAGTAATATTTAGAATTGTTGTTCTATATACATGTAAAATAGCATTTGAAAAATGTTTTCAAATGGATATATTCTCCTTGACTTTTCATTAAATTTGGTATATGGATGACAGTTACAAATATAAATATCTTTTCTGCATGGTCAGTATACGTCTTTGAATATCCCAGAATTCCCTTAAAATATATTCACTAAGCTAAGCATCTCAAAAACACCACAGGTACCCTGTTCAACAAAATCATCTTCAAAATACTACTATGCATGTGGGGTTAAACCAAAACCAGCAATAAAACCTACATGGTTTCAATGATTCTGCAAAAAAAAAAGCAGAGACAAGGAATAACAAATGGTCAAATTTCTTTGACAGCTAAAGAATCTAGAAATCACCCCCATTTTTTTGTCCAAAGCTTGATGGGCAAGTCTTGAACAGTATGACTAAGAGAGGGTCTACAAAGGCTTAACTTTGCAAGGAAATTAATGGTGCCCATAGAAATTTTAGACAATGGTAAGGTGATCTGGTTTCTTTAAATCTTTGCAATTAATTAAGTTGAACTCACTTATAAAGCATCAAACTTAGGTGAAATTGTTATCAGCAGAATCCACACTGAGCACTAAATACTGGGCACAAATAATGAAGATAGTCTACATAAAAGTCAACAAAGAAAAGAGAGCTAGCATACATCAGAAAATGTAAGGCTGTTTTGTTGAATCTAAGAATAATAGAAGATACTGTTCGAGAGTCATATGATTAGATCATATATCAGCCTACACTTTTTTTCTGAGTCCAGGAAAACATATTCATTTGGAAATAGGCAAACAAAATACATTGATCTAGAATCCTATACTAAACTGCTCTAAGGAAAAAATAAATTGAGCAAAATAAAATACTTATGGACATTTAAGTCATTTCACAAAGACATGCACAAAAGAAGATAAGATTTGTAGTCTAAAATAGCCAAAAAGAATTTAAGAAAACAACAGCAATCCGAATTAGAAAAGCTTTGTAAAAATGAGAATATGGATACAGGACAAACAGAATTTGGAAAATAATTAGAAATAAAAGCAAAAGGTTAATTTCAGAAATACGTTTAAACCAGAATGAAAATCAAGGTTATATCATAAAAGATGGTGGTTCACTTGTGGTTCACAGTTGACTGAAACACCATTACACAGTGCATGACTGTATAGTGGTAGTGGCTGGAGAAGAAGAACAGGTAAACAACAGAATGAAATAAATATAAAAGAAAACAATTAAATTTTCTTTGAATCAAAGAAAACGCAAAATTATATTTAGAAAGAACACAATAAGCATCTGTAAAAACTGACCCCAAACTATTAACTTCTAGAATAATTATGAAGCTAAGGAAATAAAAACCTCCCAGGCATCCTCATGTGGCAAAAGAATCACTAATATGAGAAAAATAATATTATTATCAAAATTTATGACAGTAATAGTTTGAGACAAGAAACAATATACTATTACAATTAAGAAAATGTAGGAAAAAAATGTAAGCCAACAATTACATATCTAGTTAAGTTGATATTTAAATGTAAAGACTTTTTTGTAACATGGACTAAAGGGATACTGTCATAAGTATTTGCAGTGGGCATTGAATATAATTTTAGCAATAGAAACAATATCAGTTTGGAGAGAATGTGGAGATAAAAAGGAAAGCAGAATATGTTCATTTACTTCCCTATAGATATAAAATGAGAATTAAAGTATACCATCTTAAATTATATGGAAGAAAAAGAGGGAAGAAGAAGTTCTACCTAACAAACTTACTTATGGTATTAAAAAATACAGATCTATCCTAAAAGGAAAAATAAAAGAATGAATTGACTATTCTGTGTACCAATTAGTACAGAAGTAATTATTACAAAAAAAACAAGCTTGTCAAAATAGTAGACATATGCATTGAAAACAAGAGTGAGTACTTGATAGAAAGAGAGAAAAAATGAGACAGACTAGTAAAATGACATTTAAAGGCAAATGTAGGTCAAATATTTCTTATCTGAAATGCTTGGGGCCAGAAGTGTTTTGGATTTCAAATGTTTTCAGATTTCAAAATATTTGCACATGTACAATAAATTATCTTGGGCATGGGACCCAAGTCTAAATACAAAATTCATTTATATTTGATATACACCTAATACATATAGATTGAAGGTAATTTTATAAAATATTTTAAATAATTTGTATGTAAAACAAAGTTTGTTTTATGTGTGGAATTTTGTACTATGGTGTCATGTTGGTGATCAAAAGTTTTAGATTTTAAAGAATTTTAGATTTCAGATTTTTGGATTAAGGGCACTCAAATTGTATGGCAATTGCAGAGGAGTGATGTCCACATGATGGCAGAGTAGAAGATAACAGTCTTTGTCTCCCCACAATGAAACAATACAACAGCTACCTGCGAAAAAAAATAACCTTGAGAGGGTTAAAGAGTCCCATTAAGAATCTGCTGCAACATAATGGGATAAAAAATATAAAATATTTACACAGAAAAGACTACTGGGGAGGTTGGTTTACCTGAGATATCTGGAATTTGCTAGCAACAAAGAAGACAGGCAGATTTATCAGTATTAGCCACATGGGTAATACCATGGGTCTCAGTGGTCAGCTGTGCAGAGAATCCAAGCAGCCTTTGCTACTGAGGACCCCAGTAGCACATGCAGCATTTGGGACTTTCTAAAGCTTTCACAGCAGAGGTTCCATTAGTGTTAATCAATGTGGATCTCAATGGCCTGCTTTGCAGAGGACATTGGCAACTTTTGTCACTGAGGCAACCAACAGATGTTGTTGCCATAGGTTCTCTGGAGAGATAGAAGCTGTTGTACAACCTGAAGAAGGAGCTGCTGTTGTGCCTTCCCATATTGGTACAATCACCTCCTTAAATCTGTGCATATCCCAGACCTTGGGCCAAGGTCATTCTACACATGCCAGTGCTCCAGATCCTGACTCTATTATTGTTCCACATGTACCCATGTCTTGCACACAATAACAATATTGCACTAGAGGTCCCTGTACCCTGAGTACAAGTGCCACCATCTTTCAGGACCCCAAAACTTCAGTACCACCACATTCACCCACACTCCAGACCCTGGTTCCTCGACAGACATCATGCATGAAAAGCCAGTGCTGCCATCACAGTGACCACACTTTAAGTTACCACTTAAAGTAAAAAAGGGTAAAAAAAAAAAAGAAAGAAAGATAGTAAGGAAAGTCTATGTGATTTACAGGCTACCACCAAGCAGCATTGTATGCATTATGGAAATAATGGAAGAATAATAGAGAAAGAAAGAAGAAAAGAGACAATTTAAATTAATAATGGCTAAAAATCTTCCCAAATTTTGGGAGAGATAAGGACGGTTACATGCATAAATCTTAAAGATTCCAAAACAAGTTAAACCCAAAGAGGTCTTAGTGAAACAAGTGTAATCAAATTTTCAAAAAATCAAAGAGCAAGAGAAAATTTTGGAAACAGCAAGAGGAAAGAAATTTGTCACATACAAGGGAATTCCTATAAGGCTATCAATGGATTTCCTAGCAGAAATCTTGTAGACCAGAAAAGAGTGGGATGGCATATTTAAAGTGTTAAAATAAAAAAAAAAGAAAAAATAGTAATCTCAACCAAGAATACTATACCCACCACAGCTGTCCTTCAGAAATAAAAAAAGAAGGTCTTTCCCAGAAAGACAAAAACTGAGCAGTTCATCATCACAAGTAGGACTGCCTTACAAGGAAAGCTAAAGGGAGTTTTTTGTTTGTTTTTAAGCTGCAATGAAAGAATGAGTATTAATAACATAAAATATAAAAGTATAAAAGTCACAGGTAAAGGTAAGTATATAATTATATTCAAAAGCTTCTAATACTGTATTGGTAATCTAAATCTTTAACTCTGGTATAAATGTTAAAACAAAGTGTTAAAAATAACTATAGATACAATTGGTTAATGGATATACAATATAGCAAGTTGCAAAATATAATATCAAAAGATATAAAATGTAGAGAGAGAGGAAAGTAATATGGTAGACTTTTTTATGTAATTGAAATTAAGTGATTATCTGCTTAAATAGACTTTAAAAATTTTTTAATGTTTTATGCAACTGTCATGGCAAAAACAAAGCAAAAGTCTATGGTAAATACACAAAGATGCACAGAAAGGAAACACAGCACACCAATATAGATAATTGCCAAATCATAAAAGAAGATAGGATGACAACCAAAAGAACTACAAAACAGTGACAGACAAAATGAATAAAATAGTAATGGCAAGTCTTATCTATCAATATTTACTTTAACTGTAAGTGACCCAATCAAATTAGATAATTTAAATTATCTAATCAAAAGTTATCGAGTGAATAGATATTTTTAAGAAAATCAAGACACAGCTATATGCTTAGAAGAGACTCACCTCAGTTTAAACACACTCATATGCTGAAAGTAAAAGGCTAGAAAAATGCATTTTATGCAAATGAAAACCAAAATAGAGAAGGGATAACTATACTATTATCAGTTCAAAAAGGCTTTCACTTAAAAAAACTGTAACAAGACACAAAGAAGGGCATTATATAATAATAAAGGTGTCAATCCATCAAGAGAATAAGACAGTTATAAATATATGTGTACCTAACAGAGGAACATCAAAAATGTAAGGCAACTATTAACAGATCTGAAGGGAAACATAAACAGCAATATGATAATTGCAGAACACTTCAATACCCCACTTTTGATAATGTATAGATCATCTAGATAAAAAAATCAATAAGAAAACATTAGACTTGAACTACACATTAGACCAGATGTATCTGGTCTATATACATACAAAAGAAGAAGAATATGCATTCTTCTCAAGAGCACATAAAGCACTCTCCAGTATACAGTACATATTGGAACACAAAACAGTCTCAACATATTTTAGAAGACTAAAATAATATCAATTATAGTTTCCAATGACAATGGTATAAAAAAGAAACCAATAACAGAAGAAAAACTAAAAAATTATACATATATGAAAATTAAAATCGTATTTGAATTAATAACCAATGGGCAAAGAAGTAATCTGAAAGGATCAACCGAGGCAAGGTGGGCCAGAGCCGTTTCTGTAGCCGTGGGAATAATGCAAGATTGCAACCAAGTAAGAAATTAGAAAGAAGTAAGATTTTGTATTCACCTTTCACAGATTGGAAAGGGGCCAACACTCAGAGGCAAGTGTGGCCTCAAAGGGCCATGAAATGGCTATATTTAAGGGCTTTTGGGTAGGAGGATTGGAGTATCCAGGGCTGTGGGTCTTTGATGTTGATTGTAGTCATATGAGTCTTAGATCTTGAGATCATTGCCAGACATTAGCTTCTCATGCGGTGGTAGACTAGATGGAAAGAGGCAAGGAGAGAGGGTTTTCCTCTAAGAGACTTGTTAGACATTTGCAATCCACAAACTCCTTGACCAAAAGGCGGTTTATTATCATTTTTATGGCTTTGGCCAACCAAGGGGTGATCTTTGACCTTCCACTTTGACAAGGAAGCTGAAAGCTTACTAGAGAATATTATGCTGAATCATGAATTGAAAGGTTGTGCAGTCCTGGTCTTGCATCTGATGCATACTTGCCAAGGGGGTAGTGTCGGCTGCCACTTAGCCTGCAGTAGGATGTCTAAACGCTTCCTAAAACCTGCCCATTGGAAATTTATCTATGTCTAACCTGTACTAAATTCAAAGTGTGTCAGGGTAAAGTCTAAGCAAAAATGACTATGCTGAGACAAAAGACTATGCTAAACTAAGTTTATTTTAGGTTTCTTTAGGAACCACCTTTCATAATCAAAACAGAAAATTTTAAAAATCTTGAAACAAATTAAAATGAAAACACAACTTACCAAAACTATGGGGTACAGCAAAAACAATGTTAAGAGGGAACTTTGAAGTGATAAACGCCTACATGAAGAAAAAAAGAAAGATCTGAAAAAGGAAAAAAGTAACTTTAAGCCTCAAAGAAATACATTTTTTAAAATTGAGCCAAAAGTTGGCAGCATAAAGGGAATAAAAGAAGATTGTAGCATTTATAAATAATATAGAGTAGAAAATAATAAAAATGAATAAAAGTAAGATATAATAAAGATATACATTTACAAACCTTTAACTCAACTAATAAAAGAGAGAGAGAGAGGGAGAGAGAAAGAGAAGGCTCAAATAGACAAAATCAGAAATGAGAGAGGGGACATTACAATTGATACAACAGAAATAAAAAAATCATAAAGGGCTATGAACAATTATGTGCCCCAAAAATTGATAACCAAGAAAAATACAGATATCTTCTTAGACAATCTTCCAAGACTGAATAATGAAGAGACGCAAAATCTAAATGGATCAATAATTAGCAAAGAAATTAAGTCAAACATTAAACCCCACTACTCCCCCCTCAAATGCCCAGGATCAAAAGACTTAGCTGGTAAATTTTATCAAGCATTTAAAGAAGAATTAATAGCAACCTTTCTCAAACTCTGTCAATAAACTGAGGAGAGGGGAATAATATCAAGCTCATTTTATGAGGTCATCATTGTCCTGATCCCAAAGACAATTAAGGGCAACCAAAAAAAAAAAAAAACAAAAGAAAGAAAAGAAAGACAGACCAATATCCCTACTAAAATACATTCAAAAATCTTCAACAAAGTACTTTTCAACTAAACTTGTGTTGTGTGTGTGTGTGTGTGTGTGTGTGTGTTATTAGCTATGTGCTAGTAGTATTTTTCTTTTTTAAACATTTTATTTTAAATATGTGGGGTATAATTCAGGATTAGGTAGGAAAGTGGTTATCGTACCGTAAAGTCTGGGCCTCCTTTTGGTCCCCTCTTTATCTGGTTTGTGATCAAGTACCCTTATTGATGTTATGTGCCTCCCCCTTCTTGGCAGTTTCCCCGCTACTGCCAAACCCTTTCTTATAGTATTATGATAAATGTTCGGAGTCTGCTTATAATGTAAGTGAGAACAGGTGGTACTCAGTTCTTTGTTTCTGTGATAGATCACTGAGTATGATAGACTCTAAATCTATCCAACTGAATTCAACAGCATGTTAGAAAGATTATATGTGTGGTTTATCTCTGACATGTAAGTATGGTTCTACCACATAAATTAATAAATGAGTCATATAGCTTTAACAAAATGAAGAATAAAAATCATACGATCACCTCTAGATACAGAAAAAAGTATTTGACAAAATTCAACATATTTATTGATTAAAACTCTGAAAAAATTAGGTGTAGAAGTAAATACCTCAACATGATACAGATCATATAAAGACAAGCCTAAAGAACATTATATTCAATGGTCAAAAGCTGAAAGCTTTTTAAAAATACATTTAATTATTATTTATTTATGTTAATGATCAGGAACAAAGCAAGGATGACCACTCTTTCTACTTCTAGCTAATATGGTCATGAAAGTCATAAAGCAATTAAGAAGGAAAAATTGCAGGCATACAAATAAAAAAGGAGATGTTGGACCCAAACTGAGGAACCCGGAGCTGCCGCCGGGGGATCGGGGCCGGGGACACGCAGGGGAGCCGCCGCCCGGGTCGCCTGCCCTGCGTACAGGCCGCCTCCCTTCCCGGCTCGGGGAGGAAACAGGAGGGGGGATGTGAACAGCTGCGGGGGGAGTCAGAGTCTCGGGAGCCCGAGCGGGCCCCAGTCTAGGGCCCCAGTCCAGCCCGGGCCCGCGGGATTGTTAGATGGAAAACGGCTCCATCATCACCCAGGCGCGGAGGGAAGGCGCCCTGGTGCTCACCAAGCAAGTCCTGGTCTCCAAGTCCTCTCCTAAGAAGCCCCGTGGATATAACATCTTCAAGGCCCTTTTCTGCTGTTTTCGTGCCCAGCATGTTGGCCAGTCAAGCTCCTCCACTGAGCTCGCCACGTACAAGGAGGAAGCCAACACCATTGCTAAGTCGGACCTGCTCCAATGTTTCCAGTACCAATTTTATCAGATCCCGGGGACCTGCCTGCTCCCAGAGGTGACAGAGGAAGATCAGAGAAGGATCCGTGTGGTCATCGACCTGAATTAAACCCTCGTGCACAGCTCTTTTAAGCCAATCAACAACACTGACTTCATAGTGCCTGTAGAGATTGAGGGGACCACCCACCAGGTGCACATGCTCAAGAGGCCTGACGTGGATGAGTTCCTGAGATGGATGGGGGAACTCTTCCGGATGGGGGAACTTGCCAGCCTGGCCAAGTATGCCGACTCCGTGACGGATCTGCTGGACCGCTGCGGGGTGTTCCAGGCTCGCCATTTACGGGAGTCCTGTGTGTTTCACCAAGGCTGCTACGTCAAGGACCTCAGTCATCTGGGCAGGGACCTGAGGAAGACGCTCATCCTGGATAACTCGCCTACTTGGTACATTTTCCACCCGGAGAATGCAGTGTGTGCAGTCCTGGTTTGATGACATGGCAGATACCGAGCTGCTGAACCTGATCCCAATCTTTGAGGAGTTGAGTAGAGCAGATGATGTCTATACCAGCCTCGGGCAGTTGTGGGCCCCTTAGCCTTCCCTGCTTCCAAGCAACGGCCATCCCAGTATGGGACATTTCTACACTGTGCCTTTATGACCAGCCTGGCAGAGCAGAAGCTGGCGCACCCCACCTGAAGGCCCGGAATAGTGGGAAGTAATTTGAAAAGAGCTTTAGGGCAGGTCAGATGCCCAGAGGGCAAACGCCAGACCAATGATACCCAACGCTGGCTGCCCCTGAGTTGCCGGGTTCCCGAGACGTGTGAGAGTGTGTGTGTGTTGCCGTGAACAGTGGCCCCAGCATAGTGTTTCAGCAGGGGATAAGCTGGAAGGTCATGACTCTGCCCAAGTTCATCTGTCACCCTAAGAGCCACTGAGCTCTACGGGGATGAAGACTATCGAAGGCTCATTGCCAAACCACGGCCTTTCTTGTGTTAAGGCCTTTGCCAAGGAGTCAGCAGCAGCCTCTGGGTGCCCGGGCGCACCCTTTCTGAAATCGTTCTCCAGCCGGCTGCTGCAGACAGAAAGGTGACATTTCTGGGAAGATGACAACTCGTGTCCAGACCAGTACCCCAGTGGCCACCAGGTCCTGTGGCCCAGAGGCTGTGCTTACCTCCAGCTGTGTGCCTGCGTGGGCCCTTTCTGTGTCTCCCCAGGGCTGGGGTCTGGGCCTGCTTTCCTCACCATCCAGCCATAGTCTTGAGCCCGTGGGGAAGGCTGTCTCCTCCCTGCCCTGGAAGACGGCAGATAACTGACTTCCATTCTCTTGACTCTGTTTTAAAATTCTCTTTCTAAACACGTCATGTCGGGCCTGGTTTGTTTCTGATAGAGCTGCAGTCCCGGGCCTGAGGTGCCTGGGATGTGCTGGGTACAGGGAAGAGGAAACCCACCCAGTGAGAATGTGCTATCCCCTGGGCCTGCAGTCAGCTGCGCTGGCATCTTGACAGTCTGCTCTTCAGGGATTCTCTGCTGGTGTTGGTGCAAGGACTTCTGTTCCAGAGGCTGGAAGCCACCCAGCCTCTCCCACTTCTGGGGCAGGCTCTTTCCTGTCGAGTCTTCTCAGCTTGTCCTTTACCCAGCTCTGTCTGTCGCAGCCCTTGCCCTTACTGGTTGGCGCCTTCCTCTCCAGGGCCTCAGAACTGCTTGTTCTGGGATGGGGGGGACGAGTGTTCTTGTCGCTTGCATGCTTCTGTGCTTCTTGCCTTTGCTGTCAGATGTGAGTGGGCCCCATGCACACCTCCCCTCCAAGCATCTCTTGCTTTCAAAAGTTTCTAACAGTGAATGCTTTAAAGAACCAACACAAAACGGGTGTTTCCCCGGAGTAGGAAACAGAGGAGGAAGTGCTGCTGTCATTGGGAGCACAGGGGTCTCCCTGAAGGGAGCCCCACCTCAGTGTCACTGCCTCAGTCGTGGCCTCCCCCAGGGTGGGGTGGGGTTCCCCGCTCTCTCCCTTACCTTCTGAGACAGGAGAGAGCTCCTGTTCCCACCTCTGTTCTCCCTAGAGGCAGGTGCCACAGAGCAGGGTGAATTACTTCAAGTACAGGGACATCACCCACTCAGGACTCACCCCGGTAGCCCTTCCAGCTTCCTCACGCTAGGTCCAGCCTCAGGAACTCGCCAGTTTCAAGACAGCTAGGTGGTAGGGCCGCAGCGTGGTGTTCTGAGGGGCAGCTGGCCGGGAAGTGGAACGGAGTCCTCAGAGCTCATGCAGGCATTTCCCCGGCGGTGTCAGTGCCTGTGGGTCCTGCTGCTGGTAAAGGAGAGGGCCCCAGGTGCCAGCCAGGAGCCCCATCTCCTGAAGAAAGGTGGGAGCGCAGACTCCAGTCCAAACCAGCTTCAGATCCAGCCCTGGCCTAGGTCACCATCCTGTTATTGCAGGAGGGGCTTCTCTTCCAAGCCCCAGCCAAAGGATTAGCCCTTGGCTGAGTCTTGGACCACCTGGGCCCAGCCTAGCTTTTCTGACTACATAAGCAATAAGAGAGTTTGAGCTGGTTGAGTTCCCAGGTTCTTCTCCCACCTTGAATCTCCATGTTTTTCAAGGTGGAGGGAAAACATGTGCCACCTCCTCCTAACAGGCTTGTCCAAGTGTATGGAGTGTGACCCATGACCAAGCCCAGGGCAGTGTGGCGGGAGGGTCCCCAGTCACCCATGACCAAGCCCAAGGCAGCGTGGTGGGAGGGTTCCCTCTGCATCTGCAAGCAGTCCCTGCTTTATGAGCCTCCCTCGCAAACCCTGCCTGCCTGCCACTCTCCCCCAGAAATGCCCTTCCTGCTTCCCGTCTCCTTCCTTCCCCAAAGAAGCAACTCGGCCAAATCTAAATAGGGTCCATCCACGTGGACCAGAATCAGCCTCTTCATTCTCTGCTGTCCGGCTTCCAGTGTCGCAGCCTGTGAGGGGCAAGTGGCACTGGTGATTGTTAAACTTCCTCCTCAGAGGAGTCAGACCAGACTCCTTTTGGAGGAGGGCAACTTGGGAGGGAGCCCATCGCTCCAGGCTCTTTTCTGGGGCTTCCCACCAGCCCTTGCCATTTGAGCATGGTCTCTGGGAGGTGACAGGACTCTGTTTCCAGTCAGCCCCCACTCAAGCCACGTCAGGAATCTTCCCCCTGCCAGGTTCAGTTCTGTAAGGTGCCTCTTCAGGAACACACCCTCTCTGATTGGGTTTCTAAATCAAAAGCCTGATGTTCCTGTCCCTCTCATAGGGGGAGCTGTGGACACAGGACCGGTCTGGAAAAGGGTCAGGTAAGGGTTTCCACTCTGCACATTGTAGAGTGGATGCTCTGTAGGCCCTGGGTCCCTTACTAGAGAGGTTGAGTTAATTCACTTTCAGTTAGCCTGGGGCCTTTGTTAGTTCCCTCCCGCCTCCCAGAGATTTGAACCATTTTGTAAGGAATAAGCTCATCTCTTAACAGTGGCCCTAAAAGCACGGGAAGTCCATAGGCAGCCATTTGCTGGGCAATGGGTCCTGTTCTATCCTGCTGCCCCTACCTTGCTCCTGAGGCTCACTTGGTAGGGCACGTCCCCCTGTAGGGTTGCCCCGCCTCCAGTGTCCCAGCCAGGCCAAGTGATGAGAAAGGTAAGTCCCTTTCCCCTTCAGGTCTTCAGTTGATTGCTCAACCACTGCCATCCCTCAGTTAACTTTTTTGTAAACAGGGTTTTTTTTTTTTTTTCTTTTTTTTCCCTCCAATGCCAGTAAATACCGAATTCAACCAGGGAGAGGAGTTCAGAGGTCTGGGCCAGCTATCCCATTCCTTTAAGGCTGTAGGACCTGTCCCTGAGGCCCACGCTCCTCTCGGCCTCGTGAGCTTTTTTGCTTATATTGACCCCGAGTGTGACACGTCCCATCTCGTGCCACTTGCCCCTTCATGATGCCATTTGGAGGGTAGGGATCTGTTTCCCACTGTGACTGGGCTGTGGGATTCTGACCACCTTGCTTACAGATTCATGGTTTGATACATTTGTTGTATGCAAAAACTTGAAATGTAGGACGCCATTAATGTCTGTTTATACTTTGGGAATATTTGTATTACTTACAATTAATTAATAAAAGTGGGATTTAAAAAGAAAAAAACAGGAAGAAGTGAAATTGTTTTTGTTTAGAGATGGCATAGATTATGTAGAAAACCCTAAACACTTCATCAAAACAAATATTTAAAATAATAAATTCAGTAAAGTTGCAGAATACCAAATTAACATATAATAGTCAGTAGTTTTTCTATGCACTGATAACAAGATATTGGAAAAAGAAATTCAGAAAACAATATCATTACTTAGTTGTAAACTTAACCAAAGAAGTTAAAGATTTCTGCACTCAAAATAATGAGTACTTGATAAAAATGGAAATATATCTTGTATTCATTGATTTAAATAATTTATATTGATTTAAAAATTCATACTATCCCAACAATTTACAGATTCAGTACAATCTTTATCAACATTTCAATAGCAGCCGGGGTTGGTGGCTCAGCCTGTAATCCCAGCACTTTGGGAGGCTGAGGTGAGTGAATTGCCTGAGCCCGCGGGTTTGAGACCCGCCTGGGCAACTTGGCGAGACCTCATCTCTACAATAAATCAAAAACTAGCCAGGCGTGGGTGCGCGCACCTGTAGTTCCAGCTACTTGGAAGGCTGAGGCGGAAGGATCACCAGAGCCCAGCAGGTCGAGGCTGCGGTGGCCGGGAGCGGCCACTGCATTTCAATCCGTGCGACAGAGTGAGACTCCAACTCAAAAAAAATAAATAAATAAAAACATTTCAATGGCA